>PVKM010001550.1:0-21032 GCA_004027735.1 Carollia perspicillata
CCCCACCCTTCTGATAACCCTTTATGTGACCTCCATTTCTGTGATTCTATTCCCATTACTGAGAGCACCCTGGCCTTTGTGGGCAGGTGATGTTATCTGCCGTATGGATGTCACAAGAAAAGTGTTACAGATAAAATTCTTTTTATAAATCACAAAGTGAAGATTGAAGACGTTTCCATTGTGTTTTCGGTGGGAATCCTGGGCTGAAGTTAGATGATGGAAAGCCTGTAGCAGAAGCTTATTATATTTATGTATAAAAACAGTTGGGTGGGGTCCTTATTTTCTAGGGTTCTTAGTGACCCAGTAGAGGCACTGGCTGTGGTTCCTCTATGTGGCATGTGCTTTCTTCCTGGTCATTTAATCTGTTGGATTTCATTTTCTGGTCTATTAATGGAAACATTAAAGGTTTGGCTTGCTTAAGGGTGCCCTAGGAGAATTTGGGTATCCCAACAGTAGGGCGGTAGTTGGGTGTAGCTCCGGATTATGTTGTCTCAGTTTAAGTCTTGACTCTGAAACTTACTGCCTGGGGGACACTTGGGAAAGTAGTTGCCCTCCCATTCCTCAGTTTCCACATCCGTAAAATGGGCGAAATAAGATGCCTCTTCATAGGACTATTGTAAGGATTAGCTAAGGCCTGCTGATCTTCTACTTCCTAACCCCTGAATGGCAGCTCAGGAACCTGGATAAATGTTTTCTCCTCTTTTCCTTCCTTCTTCTTTCCCTCCCTTTAATAAATATTAGTCGAACACCTACTAGTCATAGGAATTATACTATGGCTGTACTTTTTATGCCAAGTAGACACTCTTGTCAAGAACTGTAATGGTTTTAAAGTATGATTTAAAATACTGATACAGCCCTGGCTGGCGTGGCTCAGTTGGTTGGAGTGTCATCCTGTGGACCCAGAGGTTGAGGGTTCAATTCCCTGTCAGGGCACATGGTTGTGGGTTTAGTCCCCAGCTGGGGCACGTACAAGAGGCAACTGACCGATGCTTCTCTCCCTTTCTCTCTCCCTCCCTCCCCTCTTTCTAAAATCAGTAAGCATATTCTGGGATGAGGATAAAAAATACGCATATTGATACAAAGTGGTGATGAGGAGGGTTTGGGTGAGTAAAGCCTGTCTTTCTGATGGACCTGAAATGGAAAGCCCCCGACAGTTTGTCTGCACCAACCAGAGTACTTGGTTCTCTGGTCTGACTGGCCGTGCGGTCTGTCATCTGTCAGAGGGACCATGGCGACTGGGCATGTCCACGTGCCCAGCGCCTGGTCAGCTATCTCGGATGCGTGGCCTCCCTGCCCAGTGGGAGGTTCCCAGCGCTCTGGACTGCACAGTGGGAGGATGGGGGCCTCCGCAGTGCAAATGCTGGCTGGGGGCTTCAGGAAGCTTTTCCTCGGTCCCCGAGCTCAAAGCAGCACTTTGGGCATTTCATGGCTCATGAAGTTATTTATTTTTTAACCTATTTTTTGAGTACCATTCACAAACAGGTTTACTTTGCTTTCATGAATTTATACCTTTTTCATAGAAAGCCGTTCAGAATTAAAATCCCCCTTTTCCAAGATTTCCCGTGGTGTGAATTTCTTGTGCTCCAATCCGTTCTATGGAGCTTGCCATGCGTTTCACCAACTTGGGTTTTATTAGTGATGAGAGAGCTATTAATCAAGTTTGGTGGTGATTATCAGCGCCATTTCTGTTATGTTCGGCTCCACTTTTTAGGACTAAAAAGGGTAATTATTTTAAGGACCTGGAATAATTCTAGAGAACGCTCAAGGAAATTTTGTGCTTTCTCCAGTCCCACTTAGTGCCGCATAGGAAAAATGCTGATGAGGTCCTTAATGATGACAGTGACCGCCTTCTGCCTTTCAGTGGCGACTCTCTGCTGGACAGTGTCCTGAGGGTTCTGCACACATAACCTCATTTTCGTTTTGTCACCCAGCAAAAGTAGGAGGGGCATGCTTTCTTAGTTCCCACACTGCACAGATGAGCGCCATGAAGGCACAACCAGGTTGGATAAGTTGTCCACGTTCAGAGGGCTTGTTGGCGGAAGGTCTGCCATTGGATTCCAGATGGGTCTGACTCAGATGTGCTTTCCACGCTGCTTACTGTATTGCTGCCTTGGGCACAGTGCACACTTAGGAGGTGGGGAGAGCGGAGCCTCCAAAAGACCCGGGAAGGATCTGTTAGCTAACGCGCCCCGATGTGTCCCTGACAGGTTTGGATGAGAGTCTTGGAGACAGGGGCACAGAGGTGCTGTGAAATTGAGAATTGAGGACTGCCTCGGGTCACAAAGCAAAATTCACCCTGAGGCCGGGGGCCCTGCAAACTCATTCCACGAAGGCTCGGTCTACATCAGTTTAAATGAGTCAACAAAGGAGAGATCCGCTTTGTTTCAGGGAATCCGTAACCAGAGGTTTAAGAATTTGGCTTAAATTTTGGAACTTCCTTTTCAAATATTTTAGAAGCCTGCCCAGGCTTTGGCAGTGGTCACTTTGGGGCTGATTACTTCCACTTTGCAACGAAAACTTCCTGTGTGTGACTGCTGGGAGGAGAGCATACCACTGACACCTGAGCTGGGAGCTCTTTGCTTCACATGGCCCCGTGACTGGTCACTTATCATGAAGAGGAGAGAGCAGGCGTTCTCAAAACTGTGCTCAGGGGTCTGGGGAGACTCCTCAGGTTCAATGTCAAGATAGCAGAAAGGGGGATTTTCTAAAAAGGAAACCACATAGCGACTGCATCTCAGTTCTTGCGTGTTGGCTACTGGAGATGCTTTGGGAGTTAGTAACTTGGGGCCTGAGCTGGTAACAACGCTACCGACTTCCTGCCGCAGACTTGGCTTCCGCATCCCAGGCAGGTAACAGTGAGGAAGTAAGGGGCATTCACTGGCCCCCGTCTAAGCTTCCTTTCTGTGCTCCTCCCCAGACTGGTCAGGCGCCCAGGATCTCTGTGGCTAACGGGAGTGTGCCAACACTCTCCACGCGTCTTTCCAGGTGGTTCCCCCATCTTCCCAGACCTTCTTGGGCTGCATCACCTTGACTCCCTTGCCCTTGGACTTCAGGTTGGGTTTGGCCACCAGCAGGAGATGGAAAAACATGAGAAGACAGAGGTCAGACCCCTTCCCACCTCCCCGACATCCCTGCCCCTTCCCTGCAGGAGCCCCACTTCCCCTCTGTCTGTTGGCTCCCGCTGGGCAGTCTGGCTTCTGTGGTCCGTGGCCATGAGCTTCCGTTGACTCTGGTGTGAGCTCCTTTCTCTTGTTCTTCAGCCCTGGGCATGGTAGGGGCCTTCTCCTGTTGCCCATCCCTGGGGGCCAGATGGGCCCCTCTAGCCTGCACAGACCTGCGAATACTCCCTTCCTTAGCCTGTGTTCAGATTCTCCTTAGGAAAATGTACCCGTGTCTGCCTAGGCCACGCACGGACTGGGTGGCTGTGTGTGCAAATGCCGAGCGTGTATGGGTGTTGCTTGCTGTTCTGTTTGGGGGGAGTAATGGTAAAGGACTGCATCTTTGATTGTATCTGACATCTGAGCTTTAGGAGATGGAATGGTTCGAACGTGGCACAATTATTAATGGTCAGGAAAACTGTGGAAGCACTGTCCGCTGTCTCAGTATCGGGAGAACCCTGGTGTGACGGGACCGAGAGGGGGAGCAGGGGCAGTGAGAGCCCGTCCCGCTGCTGCCTCGCAGGCTGCCCTGCGATGGTGCTGGAGCTGAGTGGCTGCCCCGTGCTGGGCACAGCTCTAGATGCTGGGGGCGCAGCATCGAGTCAGACACGCGTGGAGCTCCTGGTCTGGGGACTTGGTGACTCCCAGCAAAGTACAGTAGGTGACTGACATAAGGCACTGGAAGGTGCTATGTGTCTGGAGAAAAATAACCCGAGGAAGCGGGGAGGGATGCCGGGAGGCATTGTGGCTTGTGAAAAAGGCAGTCAGGGAAGGTGGCAGTTGGAGGAGGCGAAGAGGAAAGAGCCTTCCACATCAGAGAGAAGAGGGGAGCGGGCGGGCGCGCAGGGCCCTGTGGGCCCCGGTGAGAACTTTGGTTTTACCGTAGGCTTGGGGCAGCGATAGCTTGCTCTGGATTCTGTTGTCCCACCATCACCTGCATGCAGTACCCAGAGCACGCTGTAGGGGGCACAGTGGAGGGACTTGGAGCCAGACCAGGATATGTGCTGTCAAAACTGGTGATCGGGGTGGTGGCCTGGACCAGGGTGGGGGGCAGTGGTGTAGTAAAAGGCGGTCAGATTCCAGACATTTTTCGTGAAAAGGTGAGGCTGGTGGGGTAGGTGGGCTGTCAGGTGTGACAGAGACGGGAGTCACGGGTGGTGCTGAGGGTCGTGGCCTCAGCTTCTGGGAGCTGCCAGTCACCCAGCTGGGGCCACGGCGGGGAGAGCGGGCATTCCATTCCGGAGGTGTTCACTCTGACGCGGGTGCCCCAGGTGTCATCTCAAATGTGTGACTTGTCAACCTGGGAATGATAGTTTTGTTTTCTTTTTTACAATTATACATTACTTTTTAACTTTTTTTAATTTAAGCTTTATTGTATTTTTGTTCCATTACTATGCAGTCCCCTTATACCCGCCTCCCCCCAGCAATCACCACACTGTTGTCCATGTCCATGAGTCCTTCATGGATGTGGGGAGCATTTGATGTTTGCCAGATGGGAGGGGTTGTGGGGGAATGAGTGAAGAGGTGAGGGGATTAAGAAGTACAAATTGGTAGTTACAGAATAGCCATGGGGATGTAAAGGACAATGTAGGAAATGGACTTACACGAATGACCCATGGACACGAACAGTGGTGTGGGGACTGCCTGAAGGAGTAGGGGGTGCTGGGTGGAGCGGGGCAAAGGGAGGAGAACTGGGACAACTGTAATAGCACAATCAATAAAATATAATTTTAAAAAATAAATAAGCTGGGAAAAAAGGGAGAAAAAGGAATGTTTACATCACAGCTGTAGTGATTTTGAGAGCAAGCCTCAAAGCGGAGAATGCAATGCCTGTATTTCCCATTGATGCAAAAGCCATCTTTGCATAGTTAACAGATTCAGGGAGACTCATGGGAATGTCTTCGGAGCCAAGAGACTTCTGGCTCCGTTCTGCCAGCTCTGACCGTGACTGCACGGGACCTTTTCTGGAGCGGAGCTGCCTGCGAAGGCATTACACAACGAGGGTTTCGAGTCAGCCACAGAAGCTGGCCTCAAGTGCATGGAGGTGGCACGCTTAGCAAAGCCCCAGTTTGCTGTGTGTTAAAGCGTGGCTGCCCTTTTAGACAAATTTTTATTTCAAATGTTATTCTGGCCCTAGCCAGTGTGGCTCAGTGGATTGAGTGCCGGCCTGCAAACTGAAAGGTCTCCTGTTCAATTCCAGGTCAGGGCACAGGCCTGGGTTGCGGGCCAGGTCCCCAGGCGTGGGGTGTGCGAAAGGCAACCACACACTGATGTCTCTCTCCCTCCCTTCCTCCCTCCCTTCCTCTCTCTCTAACAATAAATAAAATAAAAGTAAATGTTATTCCGGTATGTTTTTCTTGTGCTTTCTCACACATCTTTTTTCTTTTATTCTTTCTGAAAGTTCTGTTTTCTTCTTGGCTATGCCGCTGTGGCTCCCAAAGTGAGGTTAGACTATGCACCGGGAGAAAGAATACCAGTGTTCTTTCAGCAGCTATTGGGTGGGCCAAAAGGTCTGTTTAGTTTTCTTGTAAAATAAAAGACATTTTTCATTTTCACCAATAACTTTATCGATCTGGATATTTTGAGTATGTCGGCTATCTCTTGCTATTGGCTTCTGGTGGGGAGAGGCCAGGGGTGCTGCTAAACATCTTCCAATGCATAAGACAGCCCCACAGCGAAGAATTATTTGGCCAAAATGTCAATAGCACCAAAGAACTTCACAAGCCACTTTGGATATGTTCGATGCATCACAGCGCCTTCTCCCTACGCTGCTGTGGGAAGGCAGTTTCTCCGGGAGTGGGGGGTGGGGGGTGCACATGCATTTGGGGGTAGTCACATAAACCGGACAATGTCTTAAAGTATGAGCGGACCCATTTAAGAAGAAGTAGTAGAAAAATTTTCAAAACCTGTTGTAAAGGAAGAAAACTTTCCAACTATGCACTTCAAACTGCAGCACCTAAGGAGAGGAAAGGTCGGTGCTTTCGAGTGCGGCAGCTCCCCGGTGGCTCAGCTGGCTCGCGTTGTGGCTGAAGGAATGGTGTGTGCTCTGCGCCCAGCTGGCATGAGCCGGCGTGTGGCCTTGCAGAGAGGCCTGGCACTCGGCGCGTCTTCGCCGTTGAACCGGGTTTAATCTGAGGTCCCTGGCATTTCCCTGCTTCAACAGCATAGCCAGCCTGTCACCTCCACAAGTGAGTAAGAAGATCATCCTAACCCAGCCTTCCTGCCCATATAAAATCCCTGCAATGTCTCCAACGTCCTTCTGCCCTCGAGTCCACTTAGGGCCCCTGGCAGGAACAGAGCGAAGAAAACAAATGAAACAGGCTCTTTGTTACTTGCCCTACATTACACTGTACATCACTAGGGTGAGGAGGTGAATAAATGTCCTTTTGCAAGGTCACTGTGGCTATCTAAAGGTCATCAGAGCCTTTAAAAACTAGGGTGCAGTGCATTCTGCACATTCCCTCGAGAAATCAAGTTTCACTGCATCTCGTTGCCCTCGTTGGGGATGCAGGTTTTAAGCACATACCATATTTTCTCGTGTATAAGGTGCACTCACATTTCTGTGGGCATTACACACGGGATTTTTATACCCATGGTATGTGATCATTATACCCATGTATAATGTGCATCCTTACTTTTCCCCTCAAAAATTTGGGCAAAAAAGGGCACAATGTACACAGCAAAGTATGGTATGACCTACGGGCCTGTGTTATCATTGCTTTTATCTTGTCACAACCTGCATGGGTATTGGATAGATGAAAGATGAGTAATTTGTTGGACTGTTTGGGCTTGTGATTTAGAGAAAGAATTTAGCTTTTTGGGAAAACAGTGCTGCTGTGCACATCGCATAATCCCAAACACAGCTCACACACAAACAATAGCGACAAATCCACAAAAAGCACAAGAGCCCATGTGTCTCACTCCATCAGACAGCGGATGGAGCAGTGGCTGTCCTTTGCCGTGGTGAATGGTGTTTTGTGACTACCAACATCGTATTTACTCACTGCCCTTTTCAGCTTAGTTGTATGGGATTTCTTCTTCTTCTTCTTCTTCTTCTTATTATTATTATTTTATTTATTTATTTTTAGAGAAAGGGGAAGGGAGGGAAGAATGAAAGGGAGAGAAACATCAATGTGTGCTTGCGTCTTGCGAGCCCCCTACTGGGGACCTGGTCCACAACCCAGGCATGTGCCTTGACTGGGAATCGAACTGGTGACTCTTTGGTTCACAGGCTGGCACTCAATCCACTGAGCCACACCAGCCAGGGCTAGTTGTGTGACATTTTATCAAAGGAGTTTGCTCATGAATTTGACTTTGCTTTCATACAAAATGATAAGCGGCCTGTGTGCTTCGTTGAATTTTATACTTGTGCTTTTAGACACCTAAATAGCACTATAGGTTTTTAAACAACAGCCAACAATCCAGAAAAAAAGTTAATGTCTAATTTGGTGAGGCTTGACTTGAGAAACAATTGAAAATGGCTGGGAACACACCATTGAATTGAGTCATTTCCAGCAGGAGCTGGCTTTTCTGTCAGGATGTGCCTGAGTCGAAAACAAAATAGACTCGGAGACAGTTTCAGGGTAGTCCCCTGGTGCAGGCCATTCTGAAATTGTCCCCACAGAGCAGGGCAGCAGGCACCTGGCTGGGTCTGAACTTGAAAATGCAGGACACTTGGGAGGAAACCACTTGCATGCTGGGGAGTCAGGTGGCTGTGGTTGAGGCGAGTTGCTAGAACTGGTCAGGAAACAGGAAGCGCCTCTGAAGTTCACCCAGGAAGGTGCTCAGTAGCCAAGCCCTTGACCTCTTGCCCTGAGGGAAGGATAGGTCAGTGAAGAGCCCATTGTGGGCCCTGATTTTTTGAGAAAACAAGTCTGCAGGATGATGACAAAGCCCTGCGACTGTTGCCCTGAGTGTGACAGCAACACGGACAAGAGAGGACAGGTTCGGCTTTCATGTCTGGCGTGGGGCTGGCTGTCAGTGGATGGAACTGTGCTGGGAGCCGTACGACTCGGCCACAGGGGGTCTTTCAGGAAAGGTATGTGTGGTGGAATTGTGCTGACCCTCATTGTGTCGACTGGAAAAAGGAACAATGGCCTGTTCATAACAGATTGTTTGGGAGGAAAAGTGTAGTGATGGGAATTTCTGATTGAGTGTATACCCAAGCGAATGTGATACACTTGTGATAAAAATACACATGTGAACCTTTAAAAAACCAGAACCGAGTATAG
Source organism: Carollia perspicillata (assembly GCA_004027735.1). Taxonomy (NCBI): domain Eukaryota; kingdom Metazoa; phylum Chordata; class Mammalia; order Chiroptera; family Phyllostomidae; genus Carollia; species Carollia perspicillata. Next base: position 8,390 of record PVKM010001550.1, read on the forward strand.
TTTTGTGATTTGTTATTACATTCCTTGTTCTTGCTTTAAAGTAATGCCTATTAGTACAGTCATGGGGCCAAGTCCAGGCCATGTTTTCGCTTTTTTAAAAGATTTTTATTATTTATTTTTAGAGAGACGAGAAGCCAGGGAGAAAGAGGGAGACAGACATTGACTGGTTGCCTCTCACACATCCCCATCTGGGGACCTGGCCCGCAACCCAGGCATGTACCCCGACTGGGAATCGAACCAGTGACCTTTCAGTTCACAGGCTGGCGCTCAATCCACTGAGACACATCAGCCAGGGTCCAGCCCATGTTTTGTTTGTTTGTTTGTTAAATATTTTTATTTATTTATTTATAGAGAGAGGGGATGGGAAGGAGAAAGAGTGGGAGAGAAACATCAATGTGTGGTTGCCTCTCGTGAGTCCCCTGCTGGGAACTGGCCTGCAACCCGGGCATGTGCCCTAACTGGGAATCGAACCGCGATCTTTTGGTTCGCAGGCCCGCGCTCAATCCACTGAGCTACACCAGCCAGGGCCATGTTTTGTTTTTGTAAATAAAGTTTTATGGGAACCCAGGCACATCTATTTGTTTGCGCTTAGGATATGGCTGCTTTCTGCCATGATGGCGGACTTGAGTAAGTTATGGCAGATACTAGATGGCCCACAAATCCTAAAATACTCACCATCTGTCCTGCACAAAATATAGACACAAACACACATACAGGGTCTGGCACAAATAACGCCCCCAGTTTTCATTACAAAATCATAAGCATGTAATTCTGTAATATAACAAGATCACACTCAGGCACATCATCTGCCATATTAGGGGAAATGTTCAAATTAGAACTCTAAATGGTCATACACTTATTATTACCCTACCAACCACACTCAAGCAGGCCTTACTGCTGCCAGATCCTGTGCGTGTGCACGTGTGTACATGCACACGTGTGTTCTAGAACTCAGCCATGCAAAGCAGCGTCGGTGGCTCACCGACACGTTACAGTTTGGAGCAGTGGGCTTGGGTAGAGGTTATTTGCTGTGGGCTTCAGCGGTGAAGGTCCCTGAAGTTGTAGGCACGATTCAGGATGTTTTTCTGGACCTCGACCCTCTCACAGACAGAGGGGCCCGTGCCCTGCCTCCTTCTGACTGGTTTGCAGCACCCCCAAAGTCAAGAATCATTAGGCTAGGAAAGAGATGGTTAGAAAGATCTCACTACTCTACGCAAAAAAAAAAAAAAAAAAAAAAAGCCAGACCCAGCTTGGATGCATGTATTTATTTATTCTTAAATAACAAATATCAGATTTGTAGCACAGCGTGGCTGAGAGCGAGGCCATTTTGTAACTGTTACTAATGGACAAGGGACTATTTCGTGGATAATGGTGCCTCGAGCCTTAACGGCTAGCATCACATCACGTTGTGGTTCTGGAGATATTTATTACATGCCCGTCCCACTGAGGAGAGTGAAAGCTCTGAGGCCCCAAATCACGAGCCTGTGTGATGACTTTTCATGGGCTCCCACCAGGAGAAATCACTGCTCGTTAGCCTGACAGTGTTTCCAAACTTCCACCACGTGTGGAACCGGGAGGAACTTCTGAAAAGCAGAAGATGGAATCTCACGTGGCCTAGGCGGACTGACGTCTGACTGCCTTTCCAGCGAACGGCCGTTTCACGTGTCCGGTGGGACTCCCATGCCCGCCGCAGGCTCCCGCTGTCGGTGGTGGGAACCGGGAGATGTGTCATCTCTGGGTTGCCCAGATGGACATGTGCCTCTGGGGATGGGCGCTGGGCAGGTCCGTAGAGGGAGGACTGACAGTGTGGGGCTTAGCAAAGTGTGGGGCCAGAGGGAGAGAGAGGAAAGCAGCTCAGAAAAGCAGGACTAGTTGAAGAGCACTGACCTCGGGACCGAAGAGTCACCCACAGACCCAAAAAGGAGCTTGGCACTTTGCTCCACGGCTTAAGACTTTGTATCCGTTAGAAGTTAATATAGGGTGAGCCAGACTCCGTTACTGAGAATGTAAATCCTTCTGGTGCTTTTTCCGTGTGTGTGGCGGTGGTGAGAGGGGGTCTCCTTTGGGAGAAACACATTCCTGGGGTTGTGGGTTCTGGGCGCTGGGGAGGAGCTGCGTGCAGAGCAGGGTGGACTGTCGTGGGCTGTCCTAGACATGGACTTTGAAAGTCTGCCTACGAAGCCAAGCAGTTAAAGCAAACACACAGAGGAAGCTGGCGAGCGAGACCAAGGGTGACATGTCACTGGGAACTGGGAACCCCCAGACCAGTGTGTGAAGCTTTGGAAGAGGAGGAGGAAGAGCTGCGAGAGGCTGGACAGGACCCAGCTTTGAGGACAGCTCCTTGGGGTGGTTGTGGGTTATGAAGAAAAGACAGACTAGTCCAGGTTGCGGGCCCCTGGGAGAGTTTACTGACGTTGAGGTTTATCTGTTTCATGAGAGCAAGACTTGGCACGTCTCCAGTGACCTCAGGTGTTGTATATCTGGGGGCAGTGATACCTGACATAGGCCGTGCGTACACCTAGACCCCAATCTTTGTTTCCAAACACCCTCAGCTGACATCACAGTCACTCAGGGAGCTCCTTGCAGTTAGGCATGCTGGGACGGCACCCCCAGGTACTGATTTATCTGATCTTCAGTAGACATTATGATGCGAGGATTCAAATTACTTTGTAGAAGTACTCGTTTAACATTTAGGTTCAGTTACCTGCGCAGTAACTCTTTCCTTGAACAAACTTACCATTCTAGAAGGAGGTAAGCATCAGTAAAACTATACTGTTCATGCATGAACCCTAGCATGCTCATGATGGCTGAAGTGTCTCCAAAGACTGGTGCGCATATATGTTGCGCCTGTAGCAATTAGTTGTCAACCTATATATGAACATTTATTGAGCACTTTCTGAATGCCAGTCACTGTCTGGGTACTGAGGGAAAAGTACAAGACCCAAGTAAAAGCTCAAGTCCCTGGCCTTAGGGTCTTCATTCTAGTTGGGGGAGAGGCAGGTGAACAGGGGTCCCCTGGGCCCTTCAGGTGGCCCAGCACAGGGAGGAGGGGGTGTTTGTGTGTAGGTTCCTGCCCTTAAGAACTCACTTCCCAATGCGGGGAGACACAGCTACGCATAATATGATCGCTGTAGAAAGGAATCTCAGAGACCATCTAAGTGCTTTTTCACCCAGCTGGAGCGGTAGGGGAAGCCTTCTTGGAGTTGGTGATGGACATGGGGGCTGAGTTTTTCTGGGCCAAAACGGGAGGGACAGTATTTCTAGTGGAGAGAATGAAGTGCGTGCAAAGGCCTGCAGGCGGGAGGCGCGTTGTGCTGCTTTTAGAGACGTTCAAATGGCTCAGGTGGCTGGGGGTGGGACTCCAGCCAGGGCAGGCAGAACAGCTGGACAAGTAACCAGAGGCCACATTCTTGGCTCCAGCGCCTGGCGCATAGTAGGTGCTCAAGTCACTGGGTGGTGCTGGGTGGTTGATTGCCTGAATGGGGACGTGCTAGCTTATGGAATAGAGCAGTTTTGCAGTAGCGGTTTGCTAATCACACTAAAAGCAGTTAGTGTGTGTTCCCAGTGTATCTGATGTTTTATCTTGTAATAAAATTGAATTTTTAAATGCAAATGGCGATCAGATTATGGAAGGAGCCATAATTGAAAAGGGTCACCTGGATGATGTATCGCCCCATTCTGGATTGATGGGCAGGAAGAAAAATCAATCTCTTCAAATTGTTGTCCTGATGTTCCTGTCTTTATCTGCTTATTATAATCCAGTTTCTGGGATGGATGGCCTTTTAAAGATGCATAGCCCCTTTGGCCCTCGGGGCCCCAGGAGTGTTTCCCTTCAGCTAAAGGAAAGCAGACAGGATAACAGGCACCCACGTTCAGTGACGCTAGCTCTAGGATCCCTTCTTCAGGAAATCGTGCTTGCAGTGTGTCTGGGGTTCTGTGGTCTCCTCGATGTTCCAGGGGGCAGGGGCACGGGCTTGTGGCAGCCAAAGCAAGTGCTTGAAGGACAGGCGTAGCCGTGGGTACTGGAAATCACTGTAGATTTGTATTTCTTTGAGGCTACCTCTTCTCTCCATTTAAAGTAGGTTAAATCTGACCTTGTTTTAAGTTACTCAATAACTGAGAGCATTAGAAAATTATTATCCAAAATCGACTGACTGCCTCAATAAGCCAATGATCTGATTCCCGTGACCTACATCAGTTAAATGCTTTGTGAGAAATCTATTTTCATTTAAATCTGTATGTGTTGTTTTACTCCTATTATTGTTCTGTCTCCATGGAAGGTGCTAGAACAGGCATAAAGCAAGGGAGTGGCTATTTTCTGTGTTGGTACACATCAGTGAATTGTAGGAGGAGCGTAGAGTCGGGGTGGGTGGGCGCTCACTGCCTTCGCGCGCTGGCACAGTGGCCTGAGACGCCGCACCTTTTCTCCTGCTTTGACAAATGTTTTGAATTAGCAGATGCGTGTAGACTCCCTGTGTTGTTGTAGGTACTCACAGAATGAGAACAGACCCACGAAAGCTCGGCAGTGTCAGCTAGTGCAAATTTCTGTTTGGTGGTTGCTAACACATTCTTCATTCAGGCAGGACCTGGTACAGATGGGCTCACTACTGGGGGGCGGTTTCTGAAATCCTATCCATTTTATTTGCTGGCTTGAAAGACACTTGTAATTTACTTTCTACTTAGAGAATGCATGCTTGTTAAATCAGACTGTTTTAAATTCAAATGCAGCATTTGGGAAACTGACTCTTTTTAGACATTTTGTGACTATTCTAAAAAGATAAGTGAGATTTTTTTTTGCAAATGGAATGAAAGCTGAAACTCAGGAAGTTCTTGGTAGATTAAACAGGCTTGCTCTAATAGGGGGTAGTCTGTGGCAGTTTGGGAAGTATCTTTGCCTTACTGAATTGGTATACTAGTTTGCACCAAATAAGACTTAACCAATTACTCTAACTAAAACCACTAGCTTAGGACAAATAAACATTCTGTACCATAAAGAGAGATTTTTATGTTTTAACTAGTTTATATATACATGTATACTTAACACAAAATTAAATATCTGTACAAAAATAAATACCCATATATTATAAATAACAATATAGACTTTCCTTCTTGTTCAAATTCAAAATACTTTCAACAATGCAAAAGTTTCTTTTGTGTTGGTAAAGATTACCATTAAGTGTTAAGCATTACTAACTAATTAATTCTGATGTTTAATTAGAGTCATTAAATTAGAGTCATACTAATTGTTTAAAAATATGACAGATATTTTACTTCCCCCCAAATTACATGTATTTGTTATGAAGCAAAATTGCAATAACTCCGTAACAAAACTAGTTTAAGACTTAGGATTTGCTATATCCTCACGTAGGATATAGCAAAGAAAGAAGCAACACCTTTTTTTTTTTAATTAAAAAATATGAATTAGATTTTATGTGGCCTACATATATAAATATTCTTATAGGTCATGACACATATTTTTACAGTACTATATTTAGAGTATACATTTGTATTTAAAAGGTTACATAATTAAATAACATTTAATTTGGAAGTTAATTGTTTTTATTTGATGATGAGACCTTTGGGCTTCAACATGTAACAAGGAAACTTATTTTTATAGAAGTTATTTACATGCAGAATTCTTTAATAAAGTGAATCGTTGCCCTCTATCTGACATAAAAATTATATTTTTACAGTGTTTTTTTGCTTCAAGGGAACTGGATGGGAATAAGGCGTGAGCACCGTGTCCTAAATGGCTCAGCTCTTTTTCTCTCGCAGCTTAAACACTTGAGGATAGTCTTGGATATAAAAATCTGGCTCATCCATGACCTTGCCTTTCCAGAAGAACCCTCTCTGGTGTCTCCAGACAGACACAGGTGCTCCCTCTTCCATCCCCCCGACCCCTGTCTTAAGCCCAGATCACCCTATACTGTAGTTATTAGTGTGGCCCACTTTGCAGGGCGGTGGGTGGGGGGAGGGTCTTCTCCTCTTTAGATTCTCCTAAGCCTAGAACAGTGCCTTGTACTCAATACATATTTGAATGAATGCTTTTGTGGTAGGATTTGTTACGCTAGCATTCTTCTGGGAAATACGAAGGTGAGGTTGAATAACACCTTATTCCCCACATACGGTCCTAGGTCATATGAGAGAACACTCAGAATAACACCTCTTTCCCCTGCACCAGATGCCATAGATGGAGTTTTAAATGCACAGATTCGAAGATGGAAAGCAGAAGGGGGAGGGGCGGGGTAGGCAGAGTGGACTGGATGAGGCACCAGGGGACCTTTTACAGGTGATGGAAATAGCTGGATGGGCATTGCCATTACGTTGCACAGCTAGGTACGATTTCTCAAAACTCATTGAACTACAGTTTTTAAATACGTGCATCTTATTGTTATGAAATTTTATCTCAAAGTTGACTTAAGCAGAAGAGAGTCAGAGGAGAAATCTTTGGGATTTATTGTTTGGTTTGGAAAGATGGATTAATTAGTGACCAATGGCATTAGGTCACACCCCTGTTCAGCACTGAGTTCGGGGCTTTTCACTTTTTTCTCTCCTTACCTTGACTGAATGGAGCATCAGCGCTCACTGAGTTATGGCAGCTGGAAGGGAGAAACAGGCAGGAGCAATGAGCAGACTGACAGCCGATTCCCCTTGGCACTTTATTTTCGTCCTGGCACCTTTGGGGAATCACCAAGACTTCGCCGGAGGCTCGGCTCCTGCAATGAATCTCGGCTGGGGCGTGGGGCGTGGAGATTGCAGCAATAAACACTCTGCTCAAAGAGAATAATCCTGAGAATGGTTTTCGAATAGACTTAGTTTAAGAAGCATCTGTAAAACCCACCAGGTTTCTAAGGGTTTAATATAGAATGTTCTCTGGGTAATTTGAAGAAATCTCAAGGGGAAGAGAAAAATACAGGTTCAGAGGCACTTTGAAGCATGCTCTCTGCATTGGGGGGATTTGCCCAGTGGCCCTGCTGGGGTAAAGGTGGGCCCCCTTGGCTGCTGTGTGGAACGGAGATGAACCCGGACAGATCTAAGGTTGTTCAGCTGCCTTGTGGCCTGCCGCAGCTCTGCAGATGGATGCAGGAGTGGTACCCAGAGTTCAGGCACATCGGTGATGTTCCGGCACATGGAGGGTCGTCTTCAATCAGAGGCTGTCAGAAGGAGTTCGAGAGGCAGGGCTGGCTCTGTGAAAGTCACAGCTTCACACTTCTGAATGTGAAGAAAGTTCGGGATGCCGCCTGTGTTCTCACCGATGGTCATAGCACTTGCTGTGAGCTGGGCAGGTCATTGTTGAGGTTCTCCGCTCAGTTCTCTTTCCCTCTGTTGTCTGGAAATGGTCCTTTATGAAGACATTACATCCGTAAAGCTGATACTTCCTATCATCTCCCCCAAGTAACTATGAAAATGTTTTGCATTCTATAGCTTGACAGGAAATTCAGGTGGGTTAACTAATGTTAGAGCATGCTAATACGAGGATTGGTGTCTCCAGAGCAACATACTGAATTTAGGGGACTCAAGGCAGGGCTGGCGAGAAGTTACTTAGAGCTGGGGCCCACGAACAGTGGCCTGTTGGCCAAACGCAGCTGCGGCCTGTCTTTGGAAATGCAGTTCCACTGGGATATGGCCTTGCCTGGTCTTTGACACGTCGTCTGTTGTCTGAGACTGCTTTCACATTTTGATGACAAAGAGCATATGCGGAGCCCAAAATACTTATTCCCTGCTGCTTTGCAGAAAAGAGCGTGGGCCCCTGATGTAGGTAAAATGTGAGGGAAAAACATTTAAGAACAAATTGCCTTCAGGTTTCGGTTTGTGCTGGAATTTGTGATGGGGTGAAATATAGGCATAGGGACTGCATGCGTGTGGTTTGTATAATGAAAATGCAAATATTTACATGAGAAGTCTGGGGCCTTTAGAGGTCCTCTGTACCCTACACATGGAGTGCAGGGCATTGGGAGGGGGATGGCCACACAGAAAGGCCCGCTCCCTACGGAGTTTGCCTGCTTGCCTGCGGGAGTGGGAGGGGGGTGTCTCACAGCCCTTAATGCACAACTCCAAGCTCTCTAGCCCTTCCCCCCAGCAGTGTGCACCCGGGCACTGGGCTGTCATTGGGTTGCCTTGAGAGACCATCTTAAATGTCTGCATCCCTTGAGGCTCCTGGACCACATTGCTCCCTGGGATAGTGCCGACACGGGTCAAAAGTGATGCTTAACCAAATAAAGGATATTTTGGTGTCTTTTCTTGCTCTCCAGTGTCTGCCGAGTGGAACCACAGTGGACCTGCTCATGAGCTCCTTGGCTTCCAATACCCTTTCCAGCTCTAACAGGAAATGATTCTTCTCTGTGTAGCGGATCTAAGCCCTATGTGTGATCGATTGAAAATCTGATCACTTGAAGAAGAGTCTCTTCCGGTGCTCTGTCTGCCCTCCCCCTTTCCAGTGGTTCTTTCAGGGAGCACGTCCAAGACTCCCCAAGATCATATTTTGTCTCCCATGGTGTCCACAGTGCTCTGAGCACACGGCAGGTTCCTAGTGAAGATTTGTTTTCCTCTCGCTACATATTTTGCCTTAGTAGGTGTCCAGCCATTGAGAAGACTTAGGATTTTCATTTGTTTTCCATTTCTGTGGCTTTGCTGTGTGTCTGGCTCGTCAGTTCCTTTAGCTGTATTCAGAATTCTGAGTTGGGGTAATCGATCATTTTCCCTTTGCTCCATCTGCCTGCCTGCCTGTCTGTCTGTCTGGTGACATCTTTTATCAGCCCTTCTCTCCGGGGAGCCTGGGATCCCCTGACAATCTTTTATAACTCTTCCCTGCTTTTATGACTGTCTGCAACTTTGTCTTTGCTGTCACTGGGTGATCAGAGCAAATGAAGGTGAAGCAGTGTGTCTGATTAATGCTGATGTTAACCTTGGCCTTCAGGGGAGCCGGACAGCCAGGCAGGCTTCTTTTTCAAGCGAGTGTTGGGACTACCTTCACCTAGTAGCAAGTTTAGGTAATAGGGATATCTTACTTGGTCTAGGACGGTTATTCTTTAGATATAAAATAGTTATTCTTTTGATTCTTTTTGATCGTTACTACCATCAGAGTTGTGGCTGTTTTTGTTAGGGTGTTAGTGCTCTTTAGACTTAGTCATTAAAACCCTATAAGAAAGAAGCACTAGTGTAAGTCACCTCCCATTTATCAGGTGCCCAATGTCTCACGCATATGTGCGTTTCGAGATCATGAACAGGTAAGGCTTATATGCTATCAGGTGTGACAAGCATAGGACACACAGCCCAACAGCGTGTGTCCTGCTGTCAGAAACCCAGGAGTATGTTTGGTAATCACTGAGGTCAGAGGTTATTTTTACTAGGAAGTACGCTAGGGATCACCTAGTCCCGGCCCTTGCAGGTGAGGACACTGGTGCATAGACAGAGGATTTGCTTAAGGTAACCCATGCACTTAAGGGTGGAATTAGAGCTGAAATCCTCACCTCCCGATCCTTAATAGTAATCATTATCTGATAGTAAAACAAATAAGCCAATAAACACCAGTGGTTACATGTATCTTTAATTCCTTAAGATGTCTTCATTCCAATATTCTTTTATTTTAACCACGTATCACTGTATTGCGGATGGCTCAATTTCATTCATCCTTTTTCCAGACTTCATGAAATGCTCCCGAGTAAATACATTTCTGGAGAGCGAGGTTTGGGTTAAGCAGCCTGGTGAGCTATGTTTTGGCAGCAACAGAATCAGCACATGCAGACCGGGATGGCACCTACGCTGTGGTGCCAGTGGGCAGGGTCAATCGTTTGGTTGTGTGGCAGGTCCCTGGACTGACCTTGGCATTCTGGCCAGTCTGCTGCCTGTCTCACTATCGATCTCTCTGTCCCGTGCCTGCCTGCCTCGGCTGCCAGGCTAGCCTGCCTCCAGCACTGTCATCATTCCCTGCCCCATCCCCCATGGCCAGCCAAGACTTTGAAGTGACAGTTTTCATTTTCTGAATTATTTGCACTGTCACATGTAGCAAAACAGGATGCTCACAGGAGGGAAGCGTGCAAATGTTAGAGACTGGCCCATGGAATTCTCATTGGAGAGTTGTCAGTATTCACTGTCTTTTCCATCAAAACTAAGACAGTAGTTCCACCAATTGGGCTCTACATGTATTCAGCAACTGTGCCCTGAGTGAATTACTCTCTGCTACCAGAGGACCAAAAGCCAGTGACATCTGTCACTGCCAGGCCATTCCCTTTCTTGCCACTAATTGAAGTGTTTGCTGAGGTCCAATATAACTAACTAAGCGGTCTTGCCAGCTGAAATACCACATTAAATGGAATGGTAATTATTTGGTTTAATCCCATTTCAAATATTTACATTTTCTCGAAGACTTGAGGAAATGGCCTGCATCAAAAAGACATGCTATTTCAGTTAAAATAAGGAAAGTGGTAGAGTGTCTAGTTTCATCTCTGGCTGAGATTTTTCTCAACACAGCCATCGAATTTAAGGTCCTCGTGCAGACCATCCAATGAGACAAGTCAAGGTCAGCCAGGTGTGATCAATATCAGTTCTTGCAACAGTTCTGAGGCTCCAGAATTAATGCCGCTGTTGCTGCTCTAAATCAGGATGTATGAAGAGTCTTAAGAGTATAAGAGTGAACGATGATTAGAGTAAAACTATCTGGATTACTTATTTCATTGGCTTTTTGGTTCTCATGCCTGGACTTCTAAAAACAACTGCGATTATAAAAATTCAGTGTTGGAGACCTTTGCAATGTGTCACACCCACACCTTTTATAAACATGCTTAAAATTAAAAAGAGTTTTTTTTAAGAAGAAATTTTATGTTGTGAAAATGTATAATGTTATCGAGTGCCAGATATTACTGCCCGAAGGACAGCAGTAACACACCCTTTGGTCTTTGGCAGCTTTTCCCCCAAACCACTCCTCCCCCATATACATACATCTCAGTTCGTTTTTAAAAGTATTTTAAAACCAAGGCATGCATTAGTATGGAGTTCGGCGATTACTCAAGGCCTTTTATCTGCATGTGGTGCCTGCCACTGATATTATCCATGAAACTAAGCACCGTTTTATGAAGATGTGTTTGAACATAAGTTCTACCCTGTAAGCCATAATTATTTTGAGAATGCCCTCCCTTTCTGTGGCCTGTTTCCCTCTTTGATCTTTACTTTAGGTTCTTTCAAAATAAACTGTGGTGACATTTAAAATCGTTCCCGTCTATTTCAGCGTATCCTTGTTCTTATGCACCCCAGCAAGGGACCTGTTCTTTTAAATTTAATGAGTGCTGGAGCATCCGGTCCTGCCAAGCAGTCGCTGGTGCACGCTTGTGCATTTGGCCCTCGCCTCTGGGTTTCTTTTTGAATCAGCGTGGCCCTCGCTTCCGTTTCTCTTCCTTCTGTGGTTTACTCACATATTTTGCTGAGTTGATGATGAAAGGGAGAAAGGATGATTCATCATTAGCGTCTGTCCGCAGCCTCATACATTTTCTTCTCTTTACCTCACTAACATCATCATCACCATCACTAGTTGTGCCCCAGAAGGTAAAGTGGAATGCAGTACAGGCTGGCTTGGGCGAGAGCAAACCCGTGTGTAAATCAGAGAGGCTGCTGTCGAAATGACTTGAGTGTGCTCGGAACTGTCTCACCGTTCTGTTCAGCCTGTACGGTGAGGCCTTAGAGTTGACTTGGCTGGCTGGCGTTGGAGGTTTGAGCAGTGTAATCTAATTTGAAGGGAGCTCAACAGCAATTAAGTGAACATTACTTGGAACCTAAATTCATGGAGAAAATTGCATGTTGGTGCTATTTAAAAAAAAATGGTGCGGCAGGTCTTGGGGCAGGGCCAGGGAGAGCACTCCCATTCCTCCCGAGCTGTTCAAGATGGAAGTTCCGTGAGAGCCAGAAAGCACCTCTGGGCAGGTCACACACACAACTGTAGGGACAGTTGGGAGGAAGGAGGAAACTGGCACCGTGCCCTCCACTGCCTGGCAGTACCGGACTCTGAACTCACTTGACTCCGAACTCACGACTCTATCCTCCCCATTTGGCCAGCAGGGAAGCGGGTCCGAGAAGTTAAATGACTTGCTCCCATGTGACAGAGCGAGGATTCAACTCAAGATTCTTTGAGGCCAAAGCCCCCACCCCCCACTTCCCCATTCTCCCACATTTTTATAAGAAAGGAAAGTAAGTAACGGGACAAGAGGAAGGTTAAGAAATAAGTTGGTGTCAGAAAACATAGTTTGTTCTCAACTCCATCTGTGTTGAGGGTGGTTGCCCTCAGAGGCCATTGCCAAGTTCATAAAGTTGCAGCAATCTGTGCTTTTTTCAACTATCCCTGCCCAGTGCTGTCATCTTTGCCACCGTGGCTCAGAGATCTCTCCTTCCATGCCAGACACATTGCTCTCTCCCTGTGGGTAATAATATCATGGCCTGACCTCTGTCGATGGGCTTACACAGCAAGGATAGATAGGAGAGAGAATTTGCCAGTACTGACCAGCAAACCCCATGTTTTTGTTAAAAAAATAAATTCAGTACCGTGGATATGAAGTTCGAAGAATTCCACCCTTGTTGCTAGCATGCCGGGCATCCCCGCTCCAGTCCCCACTCCCCGCCGCAGCCGTCCACACACTTTCCCCTTCCTAAGCTCCAC
>PVKM010001550.1:21132-75978 GCA_004027735.1 Carollia perspicillata
AGCAGCTTCCCCGGGCTCCTTCCATCTCACTTGCTGAACCACTCAACGGTACCAGCCGTCTCCTGGTCTCTGAACCGTGAGGTCTTTCCTCAGTGCCCACTCTCAGAACTTTTTGCCTGGGACACACTGATGAGTTTCTTCCTACTTCGCCCCTATTTTTCCCTTAGACTGGGCTTAAATATAGGCTTTCCCTGAGGGTCTAATCTGTTCTGTTTTGCCTGTCTCTGGCTGATGTCTCTTCTCTGTGGACGCTACCTAGGTCTCTTGGGTCCGGTCCTGACTTTTCTCTGCAGGATCAGCCCCACATTTTCCGCTTCTTTTTGACTCTGGTATCTCTCTGAAGAATGTATTTCTTGTCTCTTCGAGCACCTCAGATGGAATACAGCCACAGACCTCATTGTCTTCCTCTTGGTGATCCCTGCATTTCTCAATGAGAGTGCCCTGCTCTCAAGACTTCGTTCGACTCTTCCCTCCCCCAGGCTCCTCGGAGGCCCCGGCCAGGTCCCACCCAGCTCCCGTGAGACCTCTCAGCAGTCTGCATCTCTTTGCGCTAACTGCCCCGTTTACTTCAGCTGCTTATATTCTTGTCTAATGTGAGAATAGTGTCCCAGCAGGTCTTCCGAATCTCTCCTGGGTATAGCTATCTGATGAGTCATTCTCATACTCCTGACCTTACTGGTGTTTCCCCATTGCTCAGCAGAAGGCCCCCCCCCCCCCCGGCCTTGGCCCGGCACTGGAGGCTGTCCACGGCTGGTGGTCGGTGGCCCTCGACCTGTGGCTGGCTTTGCTCATCCCTCCCCTCCTTGCGGAACCTGCTGTCCCTGGCTGGGCCTGTGGGTATCCGTATCAAAAACGTACCTGTAGGAGCTAGAACTATGACACTCTTGGGGACAGGCTCTCTAGGTGACTCTCGTTAGAAAAAATCCTGTAGTCTGTATCTAGAAATAATTCTGTGATTGCTCACTTCCTTTCCTCTGCTCGGGCTGATTTCTGACCTGGAAATAACCTGTTCTCTGATTTTACTTGTGGAGATCCTCCCCGTAATCCAGATTCGTCTCTGAGCCGCCCCTGATTCCTCCAGCTCCGGTGTGGCATGCATCACTTTGTATGGATAGCTGTTTGAGTCCTTCTAGGCTGGGAGTTTCCTACGGGCAGTGACAAGGTCTTAGCTACAAGGAACAAAAGTAAATACTGTGATGATTGACACATGGTAGCTGTGCATTGAAAATTGGAATGACTAAATGAATGGAAGAGAAAAAAAATTACATTCATTCTGACCTCACTTTGAATTGCTTCGGGGCAGGATTTGGGTCTGATTCTTCTTCATATCCTGCAGTAGCTGGATTGGTGCATGACAGATACTGGAAAGGTATTTTATTTTTCTATTTTTTCCAGCTTTATTGAGACATAATTGACAAGTAAGATGTTTAAAGTGTACCCCGTGGTGATTTGGTAAATGCATACATTGCAAAGGGCCCTCCCCTCCCTGTCTAGCTGGTTATATATCTGTTATCTCACATACTTGTATTCCTTTTTTTTTCTTTTTGGTGAGACTATTTAAGTTCTACTCATTGAGTTTTAATTATTCAATAAGTATTTGTTGAAGCAGTGGATAGATAAATAATTATGATATGAACTTTCTGAATGCTGTGTTACTATATATTACTTTTAATAATTTAATACAGCTAAAATATTTTCAAAATGTGTTGCTCTCTTGGTTGTCACTGTTAATTTTTATCAGTGACTATTTTTACTTTTTTATTTTTTCTGTGTTCTTAATTTTGACTTTAACGCATTTGTGCATTCTTTAATTTCACAAAGGAAGTTAGGAAAACAAGCTTAGCTTTTTAAGAAAAATGTGAAAGAGCCTTTCCATGTCTTTAGCTCCTGCCTCTGGGTGTGGGTGGGGTCCTAGGACTAGCAATTATTTCTACAATAGTGGTTGAAGGGTTCTTTCCAGAGTCATCACAGCTCCATGCAGAGACACATAATTTGCATGCTTTCAGTAGGACACAGAGTTGGGCGGCCTTTATTAACACTGCTTCGCACTAACAGGTGCCCCCAGCCCCAGCAGAGTCATACGGGGTTACCCTGCAGCTGAGCCATGCCAGGAGGCCAACACTGTGCTTTTTCTGGGGGTCGAGGGGAGTGTGGGGGGTGAAGTCTGAGTGCATGCCACTCTTCTGGCAACCTTTCACTGGAACACCTGATTAGGATCAATTCATGGTCTTTGCCGGTGGTCTTGTTACTTGGTGCAAGCCTAAGGAGGAATGAAATGAATAAAGAACCTGAACGATATTCCTGATCCCCCGTGCCTTTGTAACCCCTGCTGCCTAAGGGTTCATTGCCACTGGTGGTTTACGTGGTAGTCTTGTCTTATTTTTTGTGTCTTGTTTTGTCGTTATCTCTCTTAAAATCAATGGATGAGAATGACCTTGGTTCAAGTGTCTTGATGGGCAAGGGGACAGAGGCTGGCGTGTGCTCTCTTGGTGTCATTCTGATGACGTGTCAGAGAGGAACAGTTCCAATCCTTGTCAAGTGGCAACTTACTTACACGAAGCACCTACATTGTCAAGTTGCTTGCATTTAGCAATGAATACCTACAGGAGGCCAAGTGGGGCCAGGAAAAGAAAGTGAGAAGATTGAAAGACAGACATTTACTTTTAGAAAATGCTACGAAGTTATTGGAAGCCAGAGAATTTCTCCAGTGTATTGGAAAAATAATCCAGGTCCACTGGAATGTACAAAACAAAAAACAGACTGGCCCTTTTATGAAACGTGGGGCATTGTGTACGCATATACCCCAGAGGTATTTGGTTCTTTAGAAATGGGCAAAGTATTGGCCATGAGGAGCTGCCTGAGACAAGTCACCAGCCACTGGACAGACTGGGAATCCTACAGTCTCAAGGGTGGGGGATTTTTATGTTTTTTACCTACTGTCAAGACTTTTGAGCAGCAGCATAAATTCATCTGATATGCCGATGTCCCTGCTTGTGTGAAATAATTAACTTTGTGTGCATTTTTGTCTCCTTCAGAAATGAGCACACCTGAGCGTCCTCGATGCCTGTGAGCTCCCCGATCACCTCGTGACTTTGGAAAGGCTCCAGGAAGGAAGGAAGGTGCTGGAGTGGTGGCCTCTGAGAACAAGCATCTTCCTCTCGGCCTTGCCTTCCCTGCTCCAGGTTCACGATGGAGACGATCTCCCAGGATTCTTTGCTGGAATGTCAGATCTGTTTCAATTACTACAGCCCCCGGCGCAGGCCCAAGTTGCTGGATTGCAAACACACCTGCTGCTCCGTGTGCCTTCAGCAGATGAGGACAAGCCAGAAGGATGTGAGGTGCCCGTGGTGCCGGGGCATCACCAAGCTGCCTGCAGGCTTCTCCGTGTCGCAGCTCCCCGACGACCCGGAGGTCCTTGCCATCATCGCCATCCCGCACGCCTCCGAGCACACCCCAGTCTTCATCAAACTTCCCAGCAATGGGTGCTACATGCTGCCCCTGCCCATCTCCAAGGAGCGAGCGCCGCTGCCCGGAGACTCGGGCTGCCGCATGCTGCCTGGGAACCAGCAGAAGTCTGTTACCGTGGTGACCGTCCCGGCAGAGCAGCAGCCTCTGCAGGGCGGGCCCCCCCAGGAGGAGGCTGCTGAGGCGGTGCCACCGACGGCGGAGGAGGAGCCAGGCAGGCGGGGCATGGCGAAGAGCTCCACCTGGTCTGGGGTGTGCACTGTGATTTTGGTGGCCTGTGTCCTGGTCTTCCTTCTGGGCATCGTGCTCCACAACATGTCTTGCATTTCTAAGCGTTTCACTGTGATATCCTGTGGCTGAAGAGGGCAGCGGGGATGTCTCTCGCGGGTGCCGACCAGGGCTTGAGCAGGTGTTGGTGATTGGACCGAGGGGAGATGATGGGGGTGACGCTGATCGTTTGGTGCCAAGGGCTGGCCTCCGGGCTGCTACTTGATGAACCCAAGACAAACACAGAGGACAGAATGCGAGGTCTCCATGAGAGGCCAGGCAGACCACTCTGAGCATAGATGGCAGCAGCTTTGAAGACGATTGCATGCATCCTCATAGTCACTTATTCAATGGACTGCGATTTATGATTTTCCAAAATCACGTGGCAAGATAAACATATTCTACTTGGACATGACTCTGCGCAAGCGCACAGAGTGTGATCTTCTCTAAGTGTGGTAGATTAAACTGAAGATGCTATGTACAGATGCTAGAGAGTAGGATTAACCCCAAGAACCCACGGACGAGTTCAGCGATGACGCCCAGCGCCGGTTCCTGTCCTTTTTTTTACAGTGAAACCCAGTCTTCATTCAGTTGCCAAGGCCTTTTATACCTTTTGAATGGCACCCCAGCCACGAGAAGTTCAGCGGACCCTCGTTTTTTGAAGGAAATATTGAACAAGTGTTTTCCAAAGGGTTGTGTTTTGTCACGCGCCTTCATTTTTCTTCCCGTGTAATGAGAGCCCGGCCTGTGTTTATTAAATGGAGGAAGCCCACCCGGGGAGCAGTGAACTGAGTAATGAGGAGATTGCCTCGTTCCACAGGAAAACTCTTTGCCAATTTTTCTCAAGCCATCTCACAAAACCAGAATTTTAAATGTAAATATTGTGCATCTGTATGTGTGCGCGCGCGTGTGTGTAGTTTGATTTGCTTCAGGTTTTGGATCTTGTTAGGAGAATCCCAGTAGGAAGGCTTGGTGGATGCCAGCAAGTCCAGGGTCTGAAATGGTCACCCCCTGGGCACCGGGACCCACCGGTGAGGTGTTAGGCACTTGTCACTTCCAACACCTGCTCCTCTTCTGTGCTGCAGTCGCGCCCTGTGTTCTGTGAGGCACAGATGGAGAGGAACAGACAGGGCCTTGCCTTTTCTCCCAGTTCGGGGCATTGAAACGGCCGTGAATGTCGTGACCCGGTGACACAGCTGGACTGGCATTCCAGTAGGCAGCCCGTGGTTATTTTTCTGAAAGACATTATTGTCCCATGAGAGAATAATTCTAAACCATTCAGAATCCCAGTTTCCTCTTGTTGTAGAAGCAAGACCATCTCTTGTATTTTGGCATATGTTTTTATTGGGAAAAGTGGCAAGGTAAACCAACAACTCACATTCTCAATCTAAATGGACCAGTTCCTCCTAAATTCTCAAATATGCTTCAGTATGTAATGGTGTTTGGATGCTCACGAAGGAAGATCTTCGAGTGTTAAGTGATGAATTGCTGTGCCTGGAAGTGTGGGCATGCGGAAGGAGCTGTGAGCTTTATGGTTCTTCTGTAATTTCTTTCATGGGATTCCCGGAGCAAGTGCTATGTGACAAAGACTCCTCACGAGTATGTATGTTTCTGTTTCGTTTAATCCATGCAGCTGGGGGAGGGAAAGATGAGCAGTAACTAGTTCTAAAAAGCAAGGCTTAGAAATAACCCTGTATGATTGAGACAGTTTAATTTACTTACATGCTAACTATTACCTTCAAGCAGCACAAAATATGCACATTAAACGGATGGGAATTGTGTGAGGTACAGTGACAGTAGAATGACTAGAATCCAAAGCGAACGCTGTTCGTCGGTGTGGGAATTCAATATACAAATATGAACTCGGGTTTTTCAAATCTGCCCAATTTTTTTTCTGCAGATCTTTAGGAAATGTATTTGAAAGCTCAAGCTAGAAATTAGGTTAAAATGCCATTTTACTATGTAAGCTATTGGACATTATACAACAAATCTAGGATTTATTTGGTATTAATAATTTAGGTATCATATTAGCTGAATGCTATCCTCTATTACGTAACATAATATACTGTTGGGTTAGTGTCAATTTCTGAAACTCAACCAGGCTGCTGTAATGCATGTCTGACCTCATTTCTCTTCCTCTTGGGGGAAAAATACAACAAAACACAGAATTGTCGCATTAAGAACACTACTTTTCAAATGGACTTTTCCCTTGCAATTTCAGCCATGCCTTGTCCCAGTTCCTTGTGTAAGTGATATCTGCATACGTTTATTACAGTAGGAAATGACCGGCTGTGTAGTGTAGTGTTTGATAAGACTTCTCCGTGTTAAGTAGGTTACATACAGACACTAACGTGTATGACAGTCCAGTGCCCTGTGTTTCTTAGTGTGAAAATACTGAGTAAAAACATTCACATAACTTCTTCTTCAAAGCAATCCGATGCTAGAGCTGCAGTTAAGCAGCCGAAAATTAATCAGCTCTACGGTAGATTCTTGACTTTACAACCTAGAGTAACAATAACAACTAAACCAGAATTTTCTGTGCGAGTGTTACTGACGTAAGAAGTAGTGTTTGAGTGAAGTCTGCCCACAGTTACTTGTGCACCTGTTCGTTAGGTTGTGCACTCGTGTGTGTGTGTGTGTGTGTGTGTGTGTGTGTGTGTGTGTGTGATGTCTCAGTCCGCCTGATAGAGTTTTCGTAGACTTGATGTTTACTGGACTTGGCATCCCATTGCTCTGGCCTCTTCTGGCAGTCACCCATGACACTGACAACTCATCTACCCCATGTGACCGATGTCCAGTGACGCAGTCGGCCGGAATTCGCAGTTGCACATCAGTGAAAAGAAAACCACAACGGAAAGCACAGAAAGTAAGAGCCGAAAGCAACCTGTGGGGCCTTCGTTTCGAGGACGAACCCACCGAGGCCCACAGAGTTGCGGAGTCACACGGCAGCTCGGGGTTCGGCAGCAAAGGGAGAGGCGCAGTCGTGCCGCGGCTTCCTCTTCTTCCCGAGCCCATCGACCTCTCTGGGCGGTGGATGAACTTTTCCAGGGTGGACGAATGCCCTTCATGGACCCAACTCTTGCTTTCAAGTTTTTTTTTTGTAGATTTATATATTCATTTTTTAGTTAGCATCTACCTCTCTGGGAAATCAAAGGAGGGTTGATTTAGGGGTGAGTATAGACTTTTAAAGAAAACCATGTGATTTGAATTTTTTAATTGGAAACCATTGTCACCCCCACCCCCACCCCCGCCTTTTTTGTGAAGGACAATGAGTGTTGTGTAAATAGTACACTATAAGAAGCATGAATTTCTGTTTTTATTAATGATCTTGACATAAGCCAGAGAATGCTTACTATGTTTAGTAGTAGAGCCAAGCAGGCTCTCAAGAAGCATTGTCTTTGGGAAATTTCTGTACAGCTACCTGAGGCATAAGTTGTGATGAAAAGCAAATCCGTTATTAGTTCCCATCATACCGTGTGATCAGAAAGCTCTCAAGTATATTCTTTAAATATATAGTTAAGTTTACTCTTCCGCACAATTGGAGAGTGGATCCCCTGAAAGTCGGACCCACGGGGCTGCAGCCCTCGGGGACTGTCCAGGTTGGCGCGGCTCAGTCGAACTTTCTGTGATAATGGAAATATGACGTGACCTATGTGGTCCCATATCAGGCAGTTGAAATGAGGTTAGTTTGCCTGAGTAACAGGATTTTGTGTTTTATTATTTAATTTTAAGTTATTTAAATGTAGTCCCTCATGGTTAGTGGCCAACACATTGGCCAGCACAGTTCTGGATGGTTGTGCAATGGTGTCTAGCATCCAAGTATTAGGAGTAACAGTAAAGCTAAGAAGACAGCTTGTGGTTTAATAGTAACATGCAGTGGGCTAAAAAAATAAAAATAAAAAAAAAGGAAAAACAAACAAAACCTTTCTGGGCTTAAAAAAGTGTATGATCTCAAGTACCACAGTAAAAATTCATCAATTGCCCTTTGGGGTTATCCCGTAGATACTTTGGGTCAAGGCACGCGCAGAACACTCAGCAAAGCTTAAAGAGTGCTATTGAAGACCCTTTTCTGGTGATTAGCTGCATGTGAGTCTGTTGCCCCCAAATAGTAGTTAGACAGTAGTTGTCAACCATTTGACTTGCAAGTTATGCATGACCTGTAACTGTGAAAATGTGTTTAGGGTTTTGTGGCCAAAAAGTAAATGTTACAGAAAAAAAAAAAAAAGCCTGGTGAAATCTCTCTTCACTTCCCACACCTTACCCGGACCTCACTGCTGCATTAGTAAGGTGTGGGGTGGCGGAGAGCAAGCATGTTTGACGCTGCTCGAGGAGAGCGTTTCTGTCCGCCCTGGGAGTCTGCCGGCATGTCCCTGTCTGGTGTGGCGTATGTGGGCGTCATTCTCCGTTAGCCAGACTTGACCATAGGTACTGTTTTGTCTTTAGTCTTGCTGGGTTTTTTACTTTTCGTTATCACTGAAAGAATTGAAGATTTGCAGCCAGGCCCAGACACTTTTTTTTTTAAACATTAAAAAAACATTGCCCATGGAAGTTACTAAAATGGCTTTTTAAGTGGGTAAATGGAAGCAGAAAATTGGTGTGAGCTGTATATTCATAGAAAGATCAGGCTCTTCCTGATAGCGCAGCATTTGTTCCAGTCTAGATTTGGATGTTAATGAGTTCCCGTAGCTTGCTCTGAAAACCCACGCTGTGTCAAAACCGGTTAGTCTGCTTTTCGTTGTTTTCGGATATAACACAAACCAAATACATTTGCTCCCATGTCGCAGGATTGAGTTGATTCCCCCATACCCCAGAACTTATCAACGGGCGTTGACTGTTCTTTTTAAGCTTGTTTTTAAAAATTACTAAAAAAAAATTTGGGGGGGGCATAATGAGAGTTTTTCTTTAGACTACAAGGAAGTTAGAGATCCAAAGTTACTGGTCTGAGAGGAGTGATCTGCAAAAGATTTGAATTTCTGTCTTCTCTCAGAAAAATGACGCTGCTAACCCATCAGCATTTCGTTTGCACACAAAGCGAGTCATTGTTCTGTTGCTCCGATGAAAAATAAGGGGATATTCAAGCCATTGATTTGTTTTTCTGACAATTGATTCACATATAGGTGTAGATATATATATGTAGATATATAATTTTGCAGTACTGAGTTAAATCAAGTAAAGATGCTATTGGTCATGTTTTTCAATTTGTGGGTTGCATAATGTTGACTTTAGATGTTCATATCTTAACAAATTCTATTGGCTGCATCCATTATGTCAAGCTGTCCACCTTTGTGAGTGTGTATATAACTAAACTCTTGAGACTTTTCAAATATATGAAGAGGTGGGTTCTGCATACATTTCTTGGAACATCGTTGATGGTTGAAGAACTTGAGCAGGTGGGGTGTTTAATTTCCATCTTCCAAATAGCTTCCTGTTTTGCCCTGCTCAAGGGGTCCTGGGTAGAGCACCATTTTTCCTGAATTCTTAGAATGTGGCTCTGGTTTTTCTGTACAAGTTTCTTGCACAGTTAAGCCAATGATCGTGTTGGTTTTTTTGTTTGTTTGTCTGGTTGGTTGGTTTTTTTCAGGATTACTGCCTGGGGTATCCCACTATCGTTATCTCACTTATGGTGTAGTGGTGCTTGAAAACACTCATCTTGTTAGCTAGACTTTCTTATTCTAATCTAAGGTTTTTGATACTATTCATATTATGAATCCTTTTAGGGACAATCAGTAATTATTTGTGGCAAAGTACTGAGGGCTCTTGAAGTCTGTAACAGCATGGATTTTCCTTGTTTTTCTGGGGGTGTTTTCTATAGCTCTGCCTGTTTGAGACACTGCCCTAAATTCATCGTCTGGGCTGTAGGGCTAGTGGCCAATGTGCAAGTCTTCTGTGGTGTCCCTGGAGTGTGAGTTACTGGGCTATTCTAACAAGAGTTTTCCAAAGGGACGCTCAGTTTTTAATTTGACATTGACTTTTTGAGAATCCAGGAGTAGAAGGTTGGGTATGAGCGATAGTGGTGAAAGAACTGGGCTGTAAGAGGAAGGAAATAGATGAGGCAATGGCCCCTCCAAGAGGCCATGGTGATATTTATGTCATCTCAGTTCAAACAGTGGCAGGATGGATGAGCTGCTATCTTACACTTGCTTCAGACAATTCCTGTACGGGTTTTCCTGGCTGAGGTACAACCCAACTATTGAGTGCATCCTGTGCGGAATTGGTGGAGGCATGGCCTTGGACCTATTGCAAAAGACGGACAGATCTGCCCAGGGAGTGAGAAAAGATAGGTGTAAAAGGGAAGGAAATCTGTGATGGCATTATAGCTCCAAAGCAGACTGGGTGGGAGCTGGAGGTCAGTCATGGCAGGAACCAGCTGAAGCACGACAATTGGGAATAACGGTCAAGCACACTTTGTCACGTCAGTGTGGCCTACCAGATTCAGTCCACGATGTTCCCGTGGAAGGCATACAGGGAATGCGCTGAGCCAGATGAGAGGGTCCGAGGGGCTCCCCGAGTGGTTGGCCACGCTGGGCAATTTCAGAGCCTGCTCCAGAGCTGGTGGTGAGTCGTGGACAAACTCTGCTCACAACATCCTCTTAGCCGTGGAACACGATGCCTGTACCCGGGGACGTGTCCTGATGTGACCAGGTTAATACCGGGGGGAAGATGTGCTCAAGAACATTTAGGTTTCTGTCCTGGTGGTTGTCCTTTATTCCGCTTTCCTTCCACCGCTCGTTCCTGTTTGCCTCACTTGACAGTGGCAGGTGGGGAGGCCGGTTTCAGCTCGGGGTGGTTTTGAACTCCAACATCAGCCGCACAGCTGCTGCACAGGGTCCCTGCGCTCACGGCCGTGCGGGCGGGCTGCCAGGCCCCCTTCATAACCAGTACTCCAGTCAGATGGCTAGATTAATGCTGCTCAGAGGCCGCTCATTCAAGTCCGTGACAGGTTTCATTTACAATTATGTGGATTATTTATTTTAGGAGCTTTTCTTTGAAAGGGTTGAATCGCCCTACAGATAAATGAGCTGCTGGGCTGTGTAGAAAACACTGTCTAAATGTTGCCAAATACTGACTTCGTGGGGGGGGAGTTTATCAAGCTGCTGTGTATTAATCTGAATGTCTTAAAAGCATTCTTGCTTGCTCTCTCTGTTGTAGATGGTGTCTTAGTTAAGTCCTGAGTTTTTCCGATGAACTCAATTTTAATATATGGTATTTTTGTATGCCAAACTGGTGTCTTGTCCTTTGTATATGTGGTAATGTTGATTTTATGACTACTGTTAAAACACATTTGCTATGATTAAAATTCATAAAACGATTTCAAATAGACTCATGTGTTGGTTTTTTCTTTCCCCCGGATCCACAGAGATTAAAAAAAAAAATGGCTGGAATTTTCATCATTAGCTACTTTTAGGATTATAATAGACTAAGCTTTATGCAACAAGGGGCTCCCAAACCAAGGATTTTAAGTGGAGGTGACCTTCAAGTGGCTCCTCAGAGGAGCTGAAGAACGCATTTGTGATGCGTTCAGTGAGCCCAGGCGTGGTTTTACAAGTTGGGTTTTTTGGGCTTCTGGTCACCCTGCCTTTATCTTCCCCTGTTCAGAAATGGCGCTGTGCGTGTCCGGCCGCAGGCAGACCATCTCGTAAGTACTGAGTGGAGGACAGCTTCAAGCATCGGTAGTGAGAGGCGCTGCGACCCGCCCAGCTGAGTCTGGAGAGGTGCCCTTCAGCAAATGCTCTCATCAACCGGGCGGAGGGTGTCTTGGAGAGCTGTTTTCGATCAAAGCATCCTGTCTTTCAATAACTCTAGATCGTGTCAAGGAATTTCAATTCATTTTAGCAGGTGGCCTCATCCTAACTAAGGGGTTATTGATGAGCTAATATGCATGGATGCCAGGGTAAGCATGGTCTGGCTCTCTGGGAAGAAAATTTTTTTAAGTGAGAGGTTCCTGTGATTCAATACCCGTTTCTTATACCGAAAGTGAAGCTTTATAATAGGGAGCCCAGATTTTGTAAGTGTGAAAATGCATTTCGCATGTTTTAGGACTTCTGGTATAGATTTACCTGGTCCCAAGTAGCGTGGCAGGGTGGGAGGGGCGGGGGAGGGAGACTCATTGTTAAGAGCTGCTCGCTCTTCCTGAATTTTTCTGTCAGCTGGAGATGCCTTAGCTTCTCCACACCTTAGGTCTCCCACCCAGGGCTGGGTTGGAGGCAACTTCTCCGTAGCCTCAGTGGGGCCCAGAGCCAAGGAGAGGGGGTCATGAGAGAACCCTGCCTGTGCGTCTTGTCCGGGGTAAACCACTTGGGCAACTCCTTCAGATGACACTGTTTGGGTGGCACTGGTTTTCTGCCTCGGGGTCAGGCAGGAAGGAGAGGTGAGCCTGTGCCTTCTCCAAGACCTTTGCCTTTAGGGCCCCTCCCTGCAAAGCGGGGCTGAGTGTGAGTAGCTGAGGGTCTGGGGTTGGGGGGATGTGGGAGGGTGCATGGAGAGGGCGTGGAGCCAGGCCCGGTGACCCCTGGGTGCCACTCTGTCACCTTTCACATACATACCCACCCCTCCAAATACTCAGCCAGATTTCCTGGAGTTTTCACTAAACTCCAGCCTGTCTGTCTGCCAATGCATTATTTTCATAGTGCTTTCGTTTCCAGCGATAATTCGTGGAAGAGAGACCCATTTTCAGTGTGCACACAAATGGAGCACCCGGGCTGGGTAAATGGCACCTCCAGTGGGCAGGGACTGGGGGGAGGTGATGCTAGAATTAGACTGAGCCTCTGCCTTTCTTTGTAGAGGCTTGAAACCTTCTGCACGATTTTACTGGACCACCCAAAACGATACAGCTGTAATTGGAATCTCATTCCCTTTCACGTGCCTTACTGCCCCCTGCATTCCCCATCTTTCTTCACACAGTTGTGCTTGATAAATGACTTTATTATCATTTGCAAGTGAACAGGTGTATAGATGTACATGTGCACATGTGTGTGCGTGTGTGTACATGTATGGTCAAGGTCTGTCCAGATCATACATCCAGCCATATAATATGAAAACTGGAGACATTTACTGAAGAAGATACCAAGATACAAGGAACATTGAACATAGGACGATGATGCCTCAGTGCCCTTCAAAGTGGGCACCTTGGGACCTCACCCAGTTCTCCCAGTCACCATCATCTGCCCCATCTTATTTTCCTGAATCTCATGGATGGTCTGAAATCTCTTCCCTCTCAAAGGTGATTTTAGTTTTGTGAAAAGCCAGAAGCCACAGGGCACCAAATCTGGGCTGAAGTGGGGTCTGAGTCACCTGGGTGATTTGATGTTTCACCAAAAAACTCTGCACGAGATAACGAAGCATGAGTGGGTTCATTGTCGTGATGAAGCTGCCAATCACCAGCTGCCCATAGCTATGGCTTTCTGAATCATCCCAATAGTTTCCATAGGAATGTTTGAGTTTCATGCAGAATCTGATGCAGATCGTTGCTCTACTTGCTCCGTCATTTTGAATGTGACGGCCACACCATACACATGCTCACTCAAAAGTACCTACCACCCCCAGTGACTAGTACAGTGAAGTCCTTGTTCACACATGCTCATTCCAGTCCACTCTCCTTGGCTGCCAGATTACATCCATGTCACAGAAATCATTCTCGTTATGTTAATAATGGTTGGGTTTTTACAAGACAGACCTTGTATATATACACACACACATATATATGTATATTTCATGGACACGTGGCATGGCATGGGTACTTTTTAAAGTTGAAGAGTGAAGATCTTTAGAGAGAGATCAAAGTAGAGAAAAGTACTCAGGTTTGGCTACAAAGAAAGAATAATTTACATGGAATCATGAGGAAAATTGGGGAGGGGGAACTTCCCCTTTAATCACTTCATCCTTCACTCAGAGTTCCTACTGATCGCCCGGCTGCAGAGACAAGCAAGCTGGAGACATCCCCTGTTCTCATGGGCCTCACCGTCTCATAGGAGAGACTGGCCTTACTAACTAAACTATGTTTACGCCCAATGGCGAGAGAGGCGCCTGGTGTTTGAATGCGTTTACAGGGAAGAGATGGGCTGACCTGGTGGGTCCAGGGTGCGGAGATGGTCAGAAAACATAGGCTTTCTGGAGGAAGTGGCTTCCAGGATTAGATCTGAAAGATAAATTGGGACCAGTGAGGACCATGTGAAGGAACACATTCGAGAAGGAACAATGAGAGACAAAGGAAGCCTTTCAGGAGAGAGAGACGCCCTTTCTTGTTCGGCTCCCTGCCATTCCTGCATTGCCTTGTGCTGTGTTACCCAGCAGTGGATGACATTTCAGTATGACTCTCCAGTCCCCAAGAATATCTACAAAGGGGCGTTTTACAAAGGCACAGCATGGGGGCTGTTTCGCCGGAACACATTTTCATCAGACATCGTTACATGTGAGACCCGCTCCACAATGGACATCTCAGCTCATTGTGCTTGCGTAACTTGGGGCTATTTTCCTCTGCCTACACCGTGTGCAGGGAAAAGGACATGCGGAGTCTTTTGTTCCAGTACTTATGCTATTAGTTTCTGAATCGGGTGGACTTGGAGTCCACATTGCTGACGCAGGGCACAGCTCCACCTCTATCCAAGGTAAAGCTGGGAGAAAAGCATTTTCCAAGCTGTATTTTGAGATATTAGTAGGGGTTATATGAAAAAATGTTTTGTGGTTATATAAACTCAGTTCAGGTAGTGTTTTAAATTGCAGAACTTTTCAGAGCTTTGATACATGTCTTAGTTTTAGAGAAATAAAACTGATAGGATGGGTGTGTGTGTGCGTGTGTAATCTCTCCCCCATATATGCATACGTGAGATACACAGCGTATATCTGCACATTTTTATTACAGACACATACGTAGCATATATCTGTAGCTATGTATCTATGTATCTGCGTTTTATGTCTCTATCTGTATGTCTATCTATCATCGATGGAGAGATTTCTTTTAAGGAATTAGCTCATGCCATCATAGAGGATGGTAAAACACAAAACCTTCAAAGTTGGCCATGAGGCTGCAGGCCCAGGGAAGAGTCCATGTTGCAGCTAGAGTGGAAAGGCAGTATGCAGGCACATCCCCCTCCTGCCGCAGGTCAGTCTTCTCTCTCAGGACCTTCAGCCAATGGACTAGGCCCTCGCACGTTGTGGAGGACAATCTACTTAACTCAAAGTCAACTGATTTCAATGTTAATCTCTCTGAAACATACCTTCACAGCAATGTCTAGGCTAGTGTTGGACCAAGTATCTGGGTGTCGTGGCCTATCCCAGTTGACACATAAAACTAACTACCACAATATGCTTAAAGGTCTTTGCAAATCTCTGAGAGGAGAACACAGTATATATCCCTTTCTTCCAACTTATCTAAAAAGCCATTATTTGCAGAACACCTATTAACGTCTGGTAGACCACACATTGGGCAATAGTGACCTTGAGTCACGAATTCACAATTTTTACATATCCCAGATCATCAAAATCTGGCAAAAAAAAAAGCCATTAGTGTATATAATGTATGTAATAAGATCAAACCATTAGCTCATATGTTTGCTTCTGTATTTTAAAACAATGTGATGCAAATGTAAATTTAATACTTGTGTGAGACTTACCTTATTGGTATATTTTAAGTAATTTGCATGCTAATAATCCATGCACTGCACCCATTACTAGAAAAATGTTCTCACATCAGCAAATTATAGGGGAATATACGTGTACATCTGCTTTAGTAATAAGGATGTGGATGATTCATACTTGAGCATAGTGCATACGTGCTGGAGTTTTGGAAAATTATAGCCTAAAAATCATAAATATTCATTACTACATAGTGTGGGGTTAAAAACAGCCCACAACAAACTAAATTGATAATGACGAGAAAAACTAACAATAATTTGCTATTAAGAAGCAAGAAGAGCAGCAATTAAAAACATCATTGCAAGCAACATTCTGTGGCAGATGATCAAAACTGTCTGACACAATTTGAGCTTGCTCTAGCAACAGAGTCTAGCCCAGACCGGTGCTCTCTCCATGAGACAAGCCGTTATACAGACTCAGACAGCGTGCAAACACAAAAACCGTCATCGTGCAGGGCAGGACTGGTAATGAGTCTGTATCCCTCCCCCAAATTGTGGGCGTTCGACTGTTTGCATGTGCACATGTGCAGTCAGAGTCTTGGGGTGTCAGTAAAATGCTGGACTGGAGCCATGCCGGCATTCTCTGAACTCTAAACTCATTCACGTTAGTCTAAGAATACCAAATTTAGCAGAACATATATAGGCAACTATTAGTGAGTTAATCTCACTCAGGCATGTAAAAAGAGGTTTTGGGTGGGGGATGGAGTCCACGAGGAAGACGGGTGGGCCCCCCAGTGAGTGGTACTCGGGGGACTGCTGCTGGAGGATCGGGCAAATGGAGGAATTTATGAACATGTGTAAAACACCGAAAAATAAATTATATTTCCATTCCATAGAGCATCAATAAAAATGTAAATTTCAGGGAATGAAATCAATAGCTGTAGTATTTACTTTCAAATATACTCAATATATAGGCAATATTCGAACAATCTGTGCTTCTGTGAATTTCCATATACGAACAATCTGTGCTTCTGTGAATTTCCATCCGTTGTTTTGTGTTTTAAATGCAAGTCTCCACGGCACGGTTAAGTTCCCTAGTGACTTCCATGTCCCGCTTGTCACCATTGAGGACGAAACACATCTCCTTCCTAGCTTCATGGGGGGCAACAGAGAAGTGGTCTCGATTTTATCCCAGGTGAAATGCCCCATCCTGGCACTGTCAGGAAGGGTGACATTCATTCCAAAATGCAATGTTTGTGCCTCCTGAAGTTTCTGTCAGCTCTCCGAGCCTTTTCCAAGGAAGATATTTGGTGGTTTTTATTTTTATGGAAACCACTGTTAATTTCAGAAGGACTTCAGTTTATATAATTCTGGCAAGTGGGTTTTGCTCTGAAGAAAAAGGGGAGACTGCATGTGTAAATTTGGAAGAGAAGCAGAATGAGTAGTGAAATGCACGGTTACATGGGGGAAGACTTCCACTTCCTACAAGAGACGGCGAAGGAGACACCACTGACAGACGAGATCCTGCAGATCCTGCCTGAGAGCTCTCCCCGAGAGGCTGGGACCTATCTGTGCTTCTCACTCACCGTCGCACCCCCAGCCCCCAGTTGAGTGACTGATGCTCCGTAAAGATCTGCTGAATGAGTGAATACCTGAGCCGTCTTGTCTGCTGAGATAAGTCAGTAGCATCAGGCTTCGGGGGCTCTGACAGCCCTGGAATCCGCGGGTGGCTGGGGCTGTCTTCGTTGCCGATCTCATCACTTTCTGCCCTTAGATTCTTGCTATTGCTCTGGGGAATCGTTTGCTTTCTCCTTCCTGCCCATCAAACCCAGTTTAATGAGCTCTTCCTGTTCAGCTGTTTTCCTGCAACGAAGTCATTTCCTCTTCCTCAAAAGGTTCATGCTCCAGGCTCATGGGCTTGACCACTTCGCTCGTTAATCAGAATTCATTGATGGGCTTGTACCGGCCCTCCTGGTTGGACCACCGGCCGACGTTGTGCTCTCCCCAGAGTCCGTTCATTTGCCACACTCTGTTTTGTTGCATTAATTGTGATATGTAGTGTGTATTTAAGAGGGAGGGTATAGGACTTGGACTGGGGCGAGGCCTGTGAGGGACCTAGGAGGCATGCGCTGTCTGAAAGTCCTTACTCACCTCGCTCCAGTCCCAGCTCTGGGAGGAGGAAGGGTGGGCGGGTGAGTGTGAGCATGAGTGTGTGAGTGTGTGTGTAAGTATTAGCAAATGTGTTAGTCTCGACTGTGACTGGGTTGAAGGTAACATCCAGATGTCCATCACAGGTTTTCCCAACAGTTGCTAAGACTGTCTTCTGTACATACCAGGTGCTCAGTAATTACTGGCTATGCCCAAGTAGAAAATTACCCAAATTACAAGGTCATACTTCTTCTTCCCTGTTGGAAGATCTAGAAAGGAAACATGCGACTTAGGCCAGTTTGAATATATATACTTACACAGGGGTAGATGTGAAATATCTGCTTTAAATATACTTTACTTTTGATTGTGCAATGCATTTTAAAAGTTTGGTAATTTTTCTGTCTTCGCCCCTTAAAAAAACAGTTTTATCAGGTGACCTTTATAAGAATCTAAAATTAGCAGTTTCTTCATATTACAATGGGGACGATAATAACAACATAAGATTTGTAGGGTGACTTTGAGGGTAAAAGCAGTCAATGCAAATAAAGGACTTTGAACAGTGCCTGGTATGTTATGGGGTCTCAACCAAGCGTGGCTACCTGTCTACGCGTGTGTACGTGGATGCATATGTGTGTTTCTAACTCTTGTGTCCAACTGAAGAACATTGTTATTCAATGGATATGACCCTCGTAGAGGGAGAGAGAGGATGTGAAAATCTGGGCTACTTCCTCTTTCTGAGGGGCAATTGTTTGGGGTGCAGCCTTACCTTCTCTGACACCATTTTCAAAAAGACCTGAATTCAAATCTCATGAATTAGAGCCATGGGAAAAGGCAGTTGGAAGACAATGCCTCCAACATAACAATGACTTGCTGTGCAAATATGATTTCCTTTATTTCTAGAATGTTTTCACGGCTTTTGAGAGACTTTTCATCCTGCTTTTCATTTTTTTCTGAAGCAAAGAGCCTATTTCTTATTTCATTACAGTCTCCACTTTGCTCTTCAAGACTGAGCGGTTTCAGGTACATTTAATTCAACTGGATTTATTTGAGAAGTTCAAGCACTAATTTATTTATTCCATTTATTTTTACAGCATGCCCATTACCCAGGGATTCTAGGCACATATAAATGACCTGCTAGGCAAACAAGGACTGGTGATAGATGGATAGTGAGCGGTCAATCTAAAAACATTCGTCAAAAGGACTCTTGCCTTCCAGAATGGCTTTTGAAGCAGGCTGGTCTTCCAGTTTTCTTGGATCCTGAGAGTTTAGGTTCATGCTCCTTGCCTTTTTATTTGACATATATAAGACAAGTCTCTGAGCAAGGACAGAGTGGGTAGAAAGGAACCCCATGCAAAGCGGGGGGCGGCCAGAGGTGAAGAGTGCTCCCCAATCATCTGCAAAGGCCTGTGCTCTGTCCCCTGGAGGTCAGTTTATTTTGTGATTCATGAAGGAGAAGGCTTTGGGGTAGATGATCTTGCATGTCCTTAAAAGGTCATTTCAGCCTGTGTTCAAGGAGAAAAAAAAGACAAGATGCTAATGCCCTCTAACAGGAGAGAAGCAAAGCAGAGAGGAACCAAATCCATGATCTGCTGAGGGTTCCCCACGCAGGAGAAAAACATTAACATCCAAAGGATCAGAGAGGAACCAGAATTCCTCTTTGTAAGCCCCACCTCAGCTGAGGAGACCTGTTAAGGCGCCACACTGTCCCTGTCACTTGCTGTTGGCCTGCGGGCAGGTCATTTCACCTCTGTGGACCTCCATTTTCTTATCTGAAAAATAAGGAAGTTGGTCTGCAAGAGAGGTTTTCAAAGAGTGTCCCCCAGGAGCCCAGGGGCCGCCAGGGTTCAGGAGGAGAGATGCGGGGGAGGCCCTGCCAGTTAGTCTGCGTGGATTTTTTTCTGCTGAAAGTTCTCCCGGAAGAAATACACTTGAGAATCAGTCTTCCCAGTGAGTTCTAAGGTGCTTTCCAGTTCTCCTCACCTCTTCTGCAGCCGATCTCTCCCTGCCAACGCGGCTAACTCTCATTTGGGTCTAAACTTGATGTTTCGGCCCACGGGGGCCAGGAAACAAATTGCCACCGTAACCTTCTTCAAGGCTGTTTTCCTACCAGGTCCTTGCAAGGTTCGTACCTGGAGGCCATTTGTCATTCTCTCAGTTCGATGGGATAAAGTGGCTGATTTTAGAAAAGCAGCCTCTCAACAGAGTGGCTTTGAATGGGCCTTTCAGCCCAAAGTGCTCTCTGAATGGGAATTATTATTGCAGCAGGACTAATCTCTTTGTGCAGAAATAAAACGCAGACCCGGGCCTGTAATGACAGTGGTCGAATCAGCCAGATTTAACTCTGAAGGAGCAAGGAAAACATTGAAGGTCAGGAAGCCATAACTAAATGACAACTGAGCAAGAGGTGGAAGGTGGAACTTGGCCGTTTTGAAGGCTCTCAGGTTTGGGACACCAGACAAAATGAGGAGAATGAATGGGCAGAGCCCAACTCAGCTCCCAGCTCCCACGGATGGCAGAGGGACCTAGAAGCTGCTGAAGGGGTCACCAAAGGCTTTTTGGTTTTCTTAGTCGTCAGGCCAGAGCCTCATGCCGCTTCGCCTTCCCACCTAAAGCAGAGGTTTTACAGATTCTACCCGGCAGCTGGAAGGAAGCATCCTGTCTGCCGCCCCATAAATCCTCATTACTAACTGTGCCCGAGCTGGGCGTGTGGATAAATGGATTCGCTGCTTGCTTAGAAAGCAAACCAGCAGCCGTCCTGCATTCCCTCCTGCTTGCTGGGCCATTGGTCAATGACTGAGAATTCTACAGTTGGCTACACTTTTCAGCTTTCTTGAAATTTTCCATTCCTGTGACCGATAGCCCATTGCCAAGCTGATTTCATTTCCTGGGGATGCACAGGCAGGGAAATTGTTTTGAGCTGTGATGTCATGGGGTGGGGGTGCAGGGTTCAGTGGGCTCAGAGTGAGACTGGGGTGTCAGCTCAGGCTTTGTAGCTTGTTATCCGTGAAACTTGGGGAAGATGAGTTCGGCCCTCCGAACCTCATTTCTTCATCTGTAAAATGGGGTGATAGAGCTCATTCTTCCTGTGTAGCATAATCACTCCGGGGATCCGGCAAGACAACGAAGCTCGTGGAAATCCTCCCGAAAGCTCCCAATGTGTATTAACGAAATGCTTCAGTGAACAGTGAATGCTCATTAAGTACCTGCTTAATGAAGGATTGTAAAGACTGTAAGGGTTAATTAAAGAAAAATGGCATTTGTTTATTTTTTTTCCCCTTCACTCTTTTGGCCGCTGCTGCCCGGGTTTAGACGCTCAGCAGAAGACTCCGCTGGATGCTGGGGTACACCTTCACCCTGCCCTCCGCTCTATCCCTCCTGCCCGCCTTTTCCTCTGCACCAACACAAGTGTGTCCTTTCAGAAACTGCCGGCCCCTGAGCCCACCCCCCGCCCCCCAATTAAACCCTTCTCCCCGCATCCAGCTCACCAGTGAGACCAGAGGCCAGGCCCCTTAGCGTCATGCACACGTTCCTCATTCCTGCCCCCACCTGTCTCTGCAGCTTATTTTAAGCTCCAGCAAGGTTAAAGGGTTGTACATGTTCCCTGAATGCGGCTGCTCCTGTGTGGTCCCACCCTGCCTGCCAGTCTGGTCCGACTGGGAGACTCTCCCTAGTTTTCTGGTATACGCCAGCTCGCTTTTCCGACCCTACAGAGAGGGTTCATCAGCCCCTCCTCTGTGCGGCCTAATATCTTTCCAACTTCTTTTCTTGTGCTTTGCACTCTTGTAGGACTAATGAAAATGCGTAGCCATCTCCCCCACTGAGCCGTGATCTCTCTGAAGAGGGATCTTGCCCTTGACCCCCAGTCCCAGGGCTCTGCAGGGAGCGGACTCCTCACGCAGGGTTTGACTAGGAAAGGTATGTCACTGACGGCCCCATTCAATGGATTGGATTCCTCCTTTTATTTCACGTCCTCTCTCTGTTCTTTCCTCTTTTTCTCCTAAATATTTGTCAACTTTCCTGCTGAAAGTTGTCACTGTGATCCTGTCGCGTGGAGCGTGTCCTCTGCTCCCAAGCTTCAGTGTGAAGACCGGGATGGGACCACCCTGCAGTCGTAGGTGGGCCACACACCCATAGTCCCGGGTCCCTCATCAGCCCCTGGTTAGCCAGTAGTATGTGCTTACTAACAAGGACTTCTTTCCATAAGTCATTTATATTATTTAAATATATATAATGATATATACATAACACATGAACTTTTAGTGGTTATGTTTCAAAAAAATGAAATTACTAAAGTTTTCTGAATAATTGGGTGCTACTGTGTTCATGTTTATACATGTTATATATAACATTTAGGTATTAACATACATGTGTGATATCATTATTACCCTGGCTTGTCAGATAAGGGTTCTTAGGCCCGAACAGGTTCAATAACATTCCTAGAGCCATACAAGAACTTAATGCTAATGCCAGGGTTCAAGTCCAGTCCACTGAAAACCCGAAGATTTGGGTAAATCAGGATCTTTCCTCTTTAAGAGAATTAAAGCACTGAATGATGCATATACATAGGTAGATTTTATGCCAAAACCATTACCCTTTTTATGTATATTGGCCACTAAATAGGGAAAAAGAGGTGAAGGAGACATGGGGAAAGGAACAAAATAAAAAGGGGATTTTCGTGCCCTGGCTGGTGTGGCTCAGTGGATTGAGCACAGGCCTGTGAATCAAAGGGTCACCGGTTTAATTCCCAGTCTAGGGCACATGCCTGGGTTGTGGGCTAGGTTCCCGGTATGGGGTGCACAAGAGGCAACCACACATTGGTGTTTCCCTCCCTCTCTTTCTCCCTCCCTTCCCCTTAAATAAAATGTTCCAAAAGCAAAACAAAACAAGGGGACATTCGCTGCAACACAGATGGACCTTGAGAGCATTATGCTTAGTGACACAGGCAGGTGCAGGAAGACAAATATTGTGTGATTCTTCTTATATGAGGTACCTAGAAGAGGCAAATGCAAAGAGACAGGAAGTAGAATAGGGGTTACCGGGGACTAGGAGGAGAGGGGGTTATTTGTTAACAGGTATGTGGTCTCTGTTGGGGGTGATGGAAAAGATTCAGAAATGCATAGTGAGGATGCAGTGCGTAACACTGTGAATGTACTTAATGCCCTCACATGGTTCAAATGGTAAATATTATGTATATTTCCACATAGTAAAGAAAATAACTGAGCAGAAAATGGGGAGGATTGCTATAGTGGTTTTCTAATTGTGGACAACAGCTTCCTCCTGAGGCAACTGGGGAGTCGGGAAGCCTGATCCGGGGCTCTGCCATTTGCTCTCAGCAAACAGAGTTTAATTAATCATGGCCGATCCCCCAGCAGTGGCTCGAGGCAGCGTGGTAGTGGCTCAGGACGATTCCTGTTGACACAGCGAAATTATGTGCAGGGGGAGTGGGCGGAATAGCTGAAATTTCCTCTTCTACATCAAGGACTTATGCAAAGTCAGTGCACTCTATCTAATATCAGTTCAGCCCGGATTCAGTGTATTCTGCGTAAGGCCAAACTAGCGTCCTTTGAAATGCGAAGTCTCCCGGGACAGGAAAAGAGAGCTTTTCTCAAGCCGCCCACCTTCCCCACAAAGGCCACAGCGTCAGAGGCCCGCCCAGTTCTGCCAGAAACCCACAACAGATTTACATTAGTTGTCAATATTTAAAAACCCGGCTCTTCCTTACACATACATGGAGTTGTGACTTTTGTTGGACACCGGAAGGTGTGGGGACACAGGCCCCACCCTCCTACACAGCAGAGTCCAGTGCTGCCCATCTCAACTGGGCATGTGGAATGGATGTCGCCACCCCGCCCAAGTCTCGCCCGCTCACTGTCTCTGCTCGGCCCCTTTGGACCCTGCTGCTCCCGTCTCGGGTGTTATCTCACCTCCCCTTGCCTCACCTCTTCGGGAGCCTTTTGCCCGGTTCCCGGTCCCTGGTCCCCGCCCCTGGCGGCTCTGCATTCCTGTAGCGCACTGATGGTGTCTACTCCACTTCTGGCCCTTATGAGTTATCACCTTTTATAAGGTGATAGAGACACGACAAAATGTTCCGGGTTACAGACACAACAGGCAGGTACTGCAACTTGAGATGATTAGCGTCACATGGAAAATAAGGCACAGTGAAGGGGTTCCATGGGGCTGAGGTTTAGACAATGCGCCCAGGGCACTGCGTGATGAATGTGGTTGTGAATCATTACATTTTTTCCCAGGGGCTGTGGGAAGTGGGACTGGGTGGGGTTCCTACAGATTCTACCCCCTGAGGATCTTACAGGGGAAGAAGGAGGCAGAAGCTATGTGGACTATAATACAGGTGAAATGTGATTTACTTTTCTAAATAGGAGCTAATATTTACTCTCAGCGACATGCCAGGCTCGGTGCTAAGTAAGCACTCTCCATGATTTAACGTATCCAACCACGGGCTGCCTCATTTTTCAAAAAGACAAATAAACATTAGCTGTGACTCAGAGAAGATAAGCGATTTGCTAGGAAGCAGCAGGCCAGGGGCTCAAACCAGTTTGTCTCCTATGTTGTGCTCTTGACCCTTGCATCCTGTTGAGCTCCCTAAATGTGCTAAATATTCCAACAGAGGTGATAGTGAAAGGCGAGAGCCTACTTTCACTTAGGAGGAGGGAAATCAAGAAAGGCTTCTTGGAGGAAGGGGCATCATCCCACCTGGGCCCAATTGAATTACTAGAATTCAAGGGGAGGATATTTCCAAAAGGTTCTAATATAAGCAGATATGAAGTTACAAGGACTGAGGGCATGCAAAGAGAAGGTAAGAAATTTGGGTTTGGGAAGAATTGGTGGACAGGAAGAATAAAAATAAGTTGACTAAGACAATTTGAGGTCAGATCACAGAAGGTCTTAAATGCTAGGCAAAGGAGTTTAAACTTTGTTGAAAAAAGCAACTGTAGCTATGGAAACTTTAGAGCTGAGAAGTAGGAGGAAAGCCTGTGTCTTAAAAGGAATACATTGGCCAACTGTGTGAAGAGGAGATTAGATTGGGGACAGGTGGCCAGGGAGGTCAATGAGGAACCTCTGAGAAGGGCCCGTGCGTGGGAGAAGGAAGCAGGAGGTGAGCACTCATCTAGGAGTAGAATGATTTGCATTTGTTAGGAACGTGGAAGGGGAGGATCAGGGCATAGGGTAAGAAGAATAAACGCTAACTCAACCTGGTGAGGAGTCTAGATAATTCTTTATTTTCTTACCATGTACACTTTGTTTCTACTTGTGACACTTATCTTTGATCCCCAGACGAGAATCAAAAAGGGAATTGTACTGCGAACGCTTTTTTCCTTTGTGATATTCAGTGAATGCAAATGACACGAAGCTACTTAAATCGTGAGCTGCAAAGCTTCCAATCTCTTCACCCAATGAAAACCTCATTAGCCTGCCATTGGAAAAGTAGCACATTCAAATCTGGCTTGTAGGAGTTGATCCCTTGGAAGTAATGGTTTTTCTGGAGTGTGGCAGGAAGCCTGAAATTTCAATTAGATAAGCCAGAGGTTTACCTGCTGGAGGAGGGAGGGTATTATCTGCCTGTTGCTAGGTGATAGGTCTCTAAAGCAATAGTTCAGTCTTAAAGGATCAGAGCTCTTTTTAAATTCTTTTTCTTTGGAAAGCAAACATCAATTTAAAACTAACCCCAAATGCCCTGCTCTGGTTTTATAAGGAGTAAAACAACCGGCCTGCCATAAATCCAGCAAACCTTCTGCTCCCCCAACTAGGGGGCCCTGATATGCACGGATGACCAGCCCTTACTGCATCTGTAGGGTATGGGTAGGAATAATGACCACCGAGGTGACCACTAGGAGCCACGCACACTGCTTTGCATGCTTCGCTGAATCACAATTTCATGACGTGCACGCTATTTTTCTTCCCTTTAACGGACATTGGGAAGTGAATTTTGTGTCAGCTTGGCTAGGCTCCAGTACCTGGGTGTCTGGTCAAACGCTGGTGTAGATGTTGCTGTGAAGGTATCCGTTAGATGTGATTAACATTTACCTTGGTACACTTTGAGTGACGCAGCTTACGCTCCATCCCGTGGGTGGGCCTCAGCCAATCAGTTGAAGCCTTCAGAGCAAAGACTGAGCCCTCCCCGGCTCCCCACACCCTCAAGAAGAAGCTATTATCCTGCAGAGCACAACATAAAAACCCCCGCTGCCTTTCCAGTCGGCTGCCCTGTGGGGCTCTGACTCAAGACAGCAACATCAATTTTTATCAGAACTTCCGCCTGCTGGCCTGTCCGACAGCTTTCAGACTTGCCAGCAGCCCCAGCGGCGTAGTCCAGTTTCTTAAAGTCTGTCTCTCTCTCTCTCACACACACACACCAGGGGTAGGGAAAGTAGGTTTACAGTTGCAAGTATGCAAAACAGAGTTTATTCTTGTATTGTTACTTATTAATTATTGTATTATTTATTTGTATTACAGCTGTAGACCTACTTTGCCTGCCCCGTGTATGTGTGCATCTGTATCTATCTCCATACCCATGTTTATACCTACCGGGTCTGTTTCTCTGGACACACGGAGGCCCACATAGGCCAGCTTGTTCAAGGTCACTCAGGTGGTAAGTGATAAATGATGGAAGCAGGGTCTGAGGGAACTCTGCTCTCCTGACCACTAGACATACTACTTCCTGCAAAGCAGAGTGAGTTACTCACGGCGAGCATATTCAAACTTGATACGCCAAGTCCAGACAAAGCCGAATGTTTAATAAATTCAATCAGATTCTAAGTAAGGAGATGCGGATGATAGAAGGGACGCTCTGGCTTTTTCCTACAAAGGCCACTTTCTCTCATCTCGGAGCAGACGGCCCCCTGCTGAGCCTGCTCACCAGGCCCTGTATCTTCTCTCTGTTCTGAGAGTCCTTCCTGACCCTGTCCATGAACTCTGAGTTCCCCGATCCGCTACCAGTGCTTCTAACAATTCAATCACAGTTTTGGATTGAGGAAGAGGAAGGTAGTTTGGATTCGAGTCCTGGGAGAGATGTATTCACAGCCCTTATCACAAACATTTCTCTTAAAGATGCGGGCGTTCGGTCCTCAGGGAGATTAAGGGTATGCATGAAATTTATGAGGCCACTTTAAGATGGGAAAGCATGGCCCCCAGGGTGGAAATTAGTACACTCCCAGGGATGGAGCAAGTGTGTACCTCCATCCCCCAGAACTCTCGAAGGGTGGGGACACAGCCAGGCACCGTCTTCCCTGGGCCACACTCATCAGGGGCTGTCAGAGCTGAGTGCGGTATAGGAGGCCCAGGAACAAAGCGGGGAATTCTTTTATAAAACAGCACTTTCTGAGAGACCCTCTCCCAAAACCTGTACCGCAGCAATGGCACCTTGGGGTAGATTGTTTACACAGATGGCCACAATGATTTCCTTTGCTGCTTCTCCGTAATGCCTTCCCATGCCAGCTCAGGGCATAGCCCTGGGAGCTGCCCTGAATGGCGTGTAAGCTCAGACTTGGTGAGCACGGGGGACTGGCTCTCTCTGAGTTTTGGAATCCCTGAGACCACCACGTGAAGTCTAGGCTGGCCACCTAGAGGAGGAGAGGCCCACGGAGAACACAGAGCCCTGAGGGCTCTGGACCAACTAGTCTGCCAGCCACTGGTCACTCAAGGGAGGCCTCCCGCCCCTCCCCCACCCTTCCGGTGCCCACTCGAGAAAACTCCCAGCTGAGGACAGAATTGTGAGCTAAATAAAGGGGTGGCTGTTTTAAGTGACTTCATTTCAGGGGAGTTTATTATGCAGCATCAACGAACTGATAGAGCCCTTCAATAAATCATTCTAACAAGATTTTAAATGTGTCTACCAGCTTAAATAGAGGCAACATACCCATAAGCTATTAACCTTACGAATGAACCTAGATTCATTACTTTTCTATACTTTATATGATTTATGATTTGTACTTCAACAATCCAGTTGTTTCAATACACCAATATCAAAGCATATTAACTTTCTCTCAAGTCTAACTAAGGCTATTTATAGTGAATTTTAGTGAGTTTTTTGTTTGTTTGTTTGTTTTTAGTATCTTGATGTCAGTGTAAATGAGAGGCCAGACTGATGTCAACATAATAATGTGTAGAATTTGCACAATATTTCACATTTCCCCAAATAGCCAACTGTTGTTCATTAGACCATTTCAACAGTATTTGGATAAGTGGAAAGTGTACATTCTAATATGTGGTAACCCAAAATGCAGAGGCCTTTCAAAGTGAGAGGCAAACAAGCGCTCATTGAGATCAATAAGAATAGCTATTTGGGAATCATAAATTCAGGCAGAAGCCCAAATGATGCTCCAAATAGGAGACACAGGCAGGGGTATTGATGAGAAAGTGGAGAGGAACAGTTACACCCAATGGAAGGAAGGCATTGCTACCGCTGCAGATAACATAACAGAATGATGTTAGTGCTCAACAAGGTTTTTAATCCTTAGTCCAGCAGTCAAAATAACTGCTGTCGTGTTACCTTTGCAAACACTTCTTTGGGAAACAAGGCTCTTTTGCACTGCATTCGGCATTCCAAGGTGTGAGGGGTAAGACGCATGAGGCAGTTTGTCCAACATGGGGACTCGGCTCCATTTGGAAGTGGCTCGTTCGTGTTATTGTTTACACATGCCGCCAGAACACCAACTCTGTACGAGCAGCTCTATTGCCTGTTTGGTTAAATGTTTACCAACAGCACCTAGAATCTGAAATGAAATGTACTAAGTGCTCAGGAAATATTTTTTAAATGAACGAATGAATGAATGATGAACCCAAAAGACTTGGTTAAGCCTTGATGAAGGGTGTAGCTTCCTTTCAGGTATTGTCAAACGCTTCTTTGTATTCTCTATCGAATGGATGGCTGCCTTCATTCTTCTTGTCTTTCCAGCATGGCTACCAATGTTAAAAAATATTCTGCCCTGGCTGGTGTGGCTCAGTGGATTGAGCACTGGCCTGCCAACCAAAGGGTTGCCGGTTCAATTCCCAGTCAGGGCACATGCCTGGGTTGCGGGCCAGGCCCCCAGTGGGGGGTGTGTGAGAGGCAACCACACATTGAGGTTTTTTTCTTTCTCTCTTCCTTCCCCTCTCTCTAAAAATAAATAAATACATAAAGATTCTTTTAAGAATATTCTATTAACTCCTTTTAAGAATGAATGTGTTAATTTTCTTTAAGGTCTGCAAACCACCTGCTATTTCAGAGTTCTAGTTGCCACTGTTTATATTATTGCTGTTTATACTCCTTTTAATCTAACAAGGAAGAGAAGCCTCTAACAGCTGTAAGAACCGATCAGGCCACTCGTTAAATAATCTGAGGACATCAACCGTGATGGTGAGCAGTCATCTTCGTTTGAATGAATGCCAGTCACATTCTTGACCTCGGGCTGTTATATTGGGGAAAAGTATTGAGGAAATCCTGGCAGAGTTTGGGCTGTGGTTTGATCAGAAATTATTTTTTCACAGGCTGAATTCCAGCTCTAATGATTGCACTAAAACTGAATTCTTAGCCCTGCCTTACATTTGAGTCACTCAGGGAATGTAAATATATATATATTCTATATGATATTTGGGTATGGGTATATGGGGACTCTCTGGACTCTGCTCAGTTTTTCTGAAAGCCTAAAACTGCTCTAAAACAGTCCACTAAGAGCAAGACAGACAGAAAGACAGAAGGTGCCAACACACCCACAAATGCAGATGCGCTAACACTAACGTACTTGATGCCTGATCCCCAGACCAAATGAATCGGAAATTCCTGAGGCTGAGGCCTGCACATCTGGGTGTTTAAAAGCTCCCTAGAGGCTGCTAATGTGCTCCCAGTGTGGGAAGGATCGCCTCACAGGTGCTGCAGCTCTTCCAGCTAGAAGTAGTGCTGTGATGGCAAATGGGTAAAGAATCTAGGTTTTGCTTTAAGATATCTATTAGATGTGGAGTGGAAATGATGTATAGAGGTGTTACAGGCCCAGAATTGAGCTCATGTCTGGAAATAGGGAAGCACTATTAAGCCATGCATTCATCACCATTGTGCTCAG
This sequence comes from Carollia perspicillata, assembly GCA_004027735.1. Lineage (NCBI taxonomy): Eukaryota > Metazoa > Chordata > Mammalia > Chiroptera > Phyllostomidae > Carollia > Carollia perspicillata. The sequence continues at coordinate 50,633 of PVKM010001550.1, forward strand.
ACACCACTTGTCTAAGAAAGCACTGTTGGAATCAGCGGTCTTCTTATTTTATGAGAGCCTCGGCTGCCTGTCTGTGCAAGATAATGGGCTTGAATTTAGCAACCATGAGCACAATGGGTTCAAGGAGACAGCCTCCTCCCCTCTCTCATTTACAGTGAGAGAGGCTGGGGTTGGCTCAGGGTTCTAATTACAGTAATAACGAGCATCTTTCACAATAAGCTGCAGGCAGAATCCTAATTAATGAGCTCAATTCATCTGAAGCAAGGAGTCCACCTCCTGCGCAAGAGGAGCACGTATCCATCAAGCCCAAGTGAGACGTGGGGCCTGCAGAATGGGTTCTGTGAATGCCACTTGATGCCTTTGATCATGGCATTTGGAGTGCTTTATAAACATGGAGTCTCCCTGCACTCTTGGGAAAGTTACCGGGTAACACGCAGACTGTCTGGTGTGAGCAAGCAAGCCTTTGCCTCGGTTCACCCCAGGAGAGAGGCCTTGTCAGCAGCTGGCGGGGGCCCTGGGATCCTGCAGGCTCTACTCACCGCCCAGGCTGGAGGAGGGCCAATGAGGGAACAAGCCGTGGTTGGTAGACGAGAGAACATGTAGAAAGTGGTGATTCTCGTCCAAGTTCTGACTCACACTGGAGCCTGAGGCAAATCTCAGATTTCAGCACCTCCATTGAGAAATAAGGATGATGCCTGTTCCCACTTTCGAAAAAGTGCTCAAGATGTGTGCTCCCTTTCTTTTAGGGGCTCTGCTTGCTCTCAGAGCCCTGGACCAAGGTCCCCCAGCTCGCCTCTGCAATACAGTGTCACAGGGAAGAGTATATGAGTTAGCCAGGCCCGAGTTCAAATTCTAGCTGTGTGCCCTTAGGCTAATAATTCACCCTCCCTGAGCTGCAGTCTTCCCATCCCCCAAATGCCCGGAGGTAGCAGCATTGTTGTGAAAGTTAAAGGGGGGTTAGGATCCTGCTAGGCTTCTGCCTGTACTTTTACACACTATGTGGCCTGCTGCAGACAGGGTCAGGAGCACAGTTCTTACTAAACATGACTACTGTTGCTGTCACGGTTGCTCCTACCTGTTGATGCAAGACTGGCGTAGGTAGATAAGTCAGGAGACCATTATGAAATGCAGCCCAGATGGCATGAAGGCCTCGTTGGGAGAAGTGGGTGAATCTGAGAGCCATTAAGACACGATGTATTGGCCCTGGCTCTCGGGGCGGGAGAGCCCCGAGAGACGGGGGGGAGGCTCCACCTGCAGAGCCCCCTCATCTGCCGCAGATGAAAATAATGCTACTAAGACATGATCTGCTTGGGGAGGAAAGGTGGCCAATCTCTCAAATGAGAAGGGCCAGGAGTTTTTACCTCAATGGTATTTATTAGGTTTGTAACATACAGGGATACAGGTGAAGCTCATTAATCATTGTCAGGCAGTAAGGGTCAAACAATAGATAACAAAGAACTCTGAGGGCCTATTATGAGTCAGGGTCAGATAGCTAAAGATCCATAAAACTTTGAGGGACAAACTTTCTTCTCTCTTGGACCCTTATCATTTGATTGAGAGCATTCTAAACAAAGCAGCTTTCCCAGGATTTTACATATTCTTTCTTAGGCCTGATCACCCTAGGGTACCCGCCCTTTCCAGCACAGGGCGGTACCCACCACCAGCATTGTCTCAGGCTTAAGTCAGGCAGGGGTAGTAAGGCAGCCAAGAGATTAGGAGACTTCTTGCAGACAGAATGAGGACTCAGGTTATGTCAGAATAACCAGGGAGCAAGGGTCCATCACTCCCTCTTTGCTGCAGCTCCCCGAGTCCTTCCTTGAGGGCCTCCCAAGTGATCATGTCTGGCTTAGGTTGCCCCCCCTCCCCCCGAGGGGTCTTATCCATCATTGACTAACCAACCAAGCATTGGGGGCCGCAGATGGATGAAGCAGAAGCAGTGCTCCTGCCAGGGAGATAAGCTTTTTCTCCTTAGTGGCACCCAGTCCAAAGGTCACTCACTCAGCCTTAACCATGGGGGGTTTACAGCTCCTGAAACCAAGCAGAGCGGCTCCCAACACCTGGCCTGGTGGCTCATTTGGTTGAAGCATTGTCGTAAACACTGAGAGGTCAGGGCACATGCCTAGGTTTTGGACTCCATCCTTCGTTGGGTCAGGTAAGGAGGCCATCCTTTGGTGTTTTTCTCTCACATCAATGTTTCCTCTTTTCTTCTCTCTCTCTCCTTTCCTTTCTCTAAAATCAATAAGGTAAGGATTAAACAAACCAAAAAGGACAATGTATTTCTTGGTTAGGCTGCTACTTAAAATGTGGTAGAGGTTCAGAGGTTCGGGAGGCTCCCCTTTTGGCTCCTGTTTCTGTCCCATCCAGGGGTACCCCATTGCTTTCATCTTCTAAGGCTGCTGTAACAAAGTGCCACAAACCAGGGGGCTCAAAACAATAGAAATGTATCCTCACAGTTCTGGAGGCTTCCTCTGAGGTTTCAAGGAAGCAGCTGGTCCATGTTTCTCTCCTAGCTTCAGACAGCTTCTGTCAATCCTTGGTGTTCCATTCCCTGTCTCAGTCTTCACCTGCCATTCTTCCCTGTGTCTCTGTCCCCAAATGTCTTCTTGTAAGGACACCAGTCATTGGCTTACGGCCCACTCTAGTATGACCTCATCTTAACTTGATTATATCTGCAAAGACCCATTTTTAAGTCAGGTCACATTCCTAGGTACCAGGGGTAGAACTTGAACATATATTTTTGGGGACACAATTCCATATACAATGCCCTTTAACAGGTTTCCGTCACAGCCAAGACAGTTCAGTAGCCTATCGTGTTGTTGTACTTGCATGAATTTTAAAAATGACACCTACCCGCTGTATGGTGTCTTTGCTCCAATTGTCTGGAAAGCAGGGTCCTGTAGGGTAGGATGAGGCCACTTCCCCCTGGAAGTGAGTGAGCCAAGCATTGGGCTTCGAGGGGCTTTGAAAATCGGGTTAAGCCTCCAGCAGGCTTTGGCACAGGAGACAAGGGCTCCCTCCACCAGCCCTTCCCGGCCAACTCCAGCTGCCTGCCTGCCTGCCTGCCACTTATCAGGGCCTTATCATCAAACAACATGTGTCGTTCCCTGGGCTCCTGGGAGTAACTTATCATATTCGCCAATATTACATTTTTACAAGAAACACAATTCGGATGATTCAAAAGCAGACTTTATAGAGCATACTCAATACCAGGTTACTACATCATCGCAAAACATTTATAGCTGGTGAATGTCAGTCATCTGAATACTCGTATCCCTTTTCCTAAAGCATTTCCTAGAGACACAGATCATACCACTGTTAAAGCATTTCCCATGACACACTGTTAAGCTGATCAATAGCCTCTTGGATAAGCAGAGCATCGTACGGTTTCTTCCCAGGGCCACTGGCCTGCCTGAGGATTTTCCAAATTCTTCAGACAGGTAAATCAACATGATTATAGTCGATGAGAAATGGACATGAGAGAGAGGGAGAAGTAAAAGACGATGTGAACTTCTGGTTTGGGTATTTAATGGTAATTCTGTCAATTTAACAAAGGTCATATTGGAGGAGAAGCTGGCATGTGTGCGCCTACCAGCCAAAATGAGTTCAAATGTGAAAGGTTATAGGTACTTTCACAGTAAACCTTTCTCCCACAAGAGAATTTGCCTCAGGCCTTTTCACTGCATAATTAATTGGCTGCAGAAGATAAAAGAACAGAAAATAAAAGAGGGCCATTACAAAGGACATAATGAAATATACTGCAAAACTGAAAATGCATCAACTTAGCAGTCTTTCACTCATAGTATTATACTTTTTTTTCTTTGCTTGTTGGCTCATCTCCTTGTTTGGCATCACATTCTTTTCCCTTTTTTTTTTTTTGCTAAAATTTCTTCCTTCCTTAAGAGAGGTATCAATTTCCAACTAAAAAATTAATAATGCTGTTGAAGACTTGTGAATTTGTAGCCAGCTCTTTTATATTTGCCACAGCTTGGGAAACTTTTGGTTTTGATGGTTGGGAGGGATCGCTGTGTTTGCCGGGGTATACTGGATTTGCTGTGTATAGTGCTCACTTTTTTGCCCAAATTTCTGAGGGGAAAATAAGGATGTGTATTATACATGAGTATAATGATTACATGCCATGGGTATAATGATCCTGTGTATAATGCACACAAAAACATGGGTGCACATTATACACGGAAGCGCACTAAACTCGGGTCGTGTGCAATCTGGCTTCATGCCTAGTAATCACCCACTATTTTAGGGACACCAGTGTCCTCCTCACTGAGCAGTCATCATGAGGATGATAGTTTACATCATATAAAAGGGGGATACTGCAAGACCTTTGTCAACGGAGAAATGAAACCAAACCGACAGACTGCATTAAGTCTGCCAAATGTGAGCCAGCTGACAACAAGGTATCGTACCTTTTACGGCAAAATTGCCTTACGGCACATTAGTGATACAGCCAAAGTGTGGCCAGGCTGTTTACGGCTAACCCTGTGGCCTCGGGAGTCTGACCGTGCTGGGTTTGAGATGTTAGTGGGACACCCCTGTGGACGTGTCCACAAGGCCAGTGGCCGTGGGTGGGAGGTTCTGGGGCGAGAGCGCTGCTGCAGATGTTGGCTTCGGCAGCATCAGCTGGTGACAGAGGCCAGCCCAGGCTGCCACCACTCAGAGTGAGAATGAAAGACAAGCCAGGCTGGAACTGGGGGGCCCCTGGCACCTACACACTCAGGAAGAGCGGCCATGAGGGAGCCTGAAGGGGGAGGGCAAGGTGAGACGGGAGGTAGCTGACAAACGGAGTCTGATGTGAAAAAGAGAGACAGAAACAATTTAAAGTTTGTCCTCGAGATGAACTGCAGCTCGGCGGCCGTGCCTCCAGGTAAGGGCTAAAAAGTATGCATTGAATTTTAGGGGAAGGGAGCCTTGGACTCTTTATACTTAGCATCGTAGAGGTTCATTCTTACTTCCCTGTGGGTACGAACCATCTGATCTGTGGGTTGGATTATAAAGTCTGTGGGAGCAGGCTGTTTATCTCTTAATACCTTCCCAGCCTTCTCCGCTGCAGCTAGGGAAGCTGAGATAGTGAGCCTGGATGTGGACAAACGTCTGCTTGGGAAATGCGAGACAGGTTGGTTTACGCTGAACGGGCAAGTAAGAGACCAGAAATTGAGGCTGGAAAGGATTATTAAGTGCCAAGTTAGCCCAGACAGGTGAAGAAACTTGCTTAAGAACACAAAATTATTTAGGGGCAGAGGTGAGACTTGAACTTGGAACTCCTGGCTTTTGGACCAAATGCCTTTCTCCTTACAGCACATGCGTGGATGTTTTGCGGGTGATAGCAGCAGTTTCAGGCTGGATGTGCTTCCACTTGGAGTGGAAATTCACAACTCAGATTGCTCCCTATGTCCTATGCTCTTCAGTCACATGAGCCTCCCCACCTCTGGCTTATTGTCACATACATCTAAAGAGAATCAGAAGCATGGTTTCAAAAGCGATCCTAGAGTTCCTCCAGGTCCTGCTTGATACCTCCATCACCGAGAAGCTTGTGGTCTCAGAGAAGATTAACCTTTGTGGCCAACTTATTGATAGAGTTAAGTTAGCTCCCAGCTGGGCTTACATGAGAAAGTCTCTTAAGGCCGATTGTAGGAAAGTGGTGGGCAGCAATAATCAATTTAAGTGATAATTAGATGGTCGCAATGGGTTTTAATTATTTGCATTGCGATGATGTGTAGTTTCAGCTTATCACTATTGGAGGCCAAGTTGCTTCTCAAGGAGCATTTAGCTCATGAATAACCACCTAGTCTTGGAGACGCTGCACGTTCAGAACTTGAGTGCTGTCCATGCAAACACGGAGTACCACAACAGGTCACCATGTTCCGTCAATGATTTGTTAATATTCCATGGTGACGGGAGTCTTTGCTGGGATTGTGGATACAACAAAAGATGCAACATCAAGTACAAACCTCTGGAGGTATTTAATGCTAAGTCAATGTTCGACTGAATTCCTTCGAACAGGTGATAATTCTCATCTTCATATGGCCTTCTTTTCCACGATAACTCATGCTTTACATCTCCTAACACCCTAAACCCCTGATGCTCCTTCTCTGCTTTAAAACAGATCCACATCTGAGTCATTATCATTCCTTTTCTAAGGTTGCTTTGTAAATTGTATAATGAAGAAAAAACCTTCAGTTCCCCCCACGGGAAAAAAATTCCCAATGGTGCTATGCCTTAGGAGATAGATAGTCTGCTATAAAATAGCAAATTTGGCATTCTTTATTAGTGGAATGAGATATATCACAGTTAATAATGTATCGTCTTTCTTTAAATGCTTTGTTTCCAATCCCCTCTCCTCCACTCAGTTATCATAAAATCTTGGTTTTGCCATGGAAAATTGTCAAAATCCTGCTGCTGTTGACACTGCCCCTCAAATTATTGCACACAGGCCACATGTTCTAATCCCATTACCCATAAACTTGTTACTGCAAGTTATAGGTGGGCCATAATTCATGCCTAGAAATTGTTGTCATAAAGTGACTGTCATAAAGCAAGCTATATTTTCCTATGGGAACCATATTATAACTGGGGGGGGGGTGTTACATTTCTGATCAGGAATGCAGTGTAACATAAATAATGAATATGTGAAACGTGTGCCATAAAATCAAATATACAAACTATTAACCTTTTCAATTAATTCAAATAGTAGTGCCTATAAATCGGTCATAAATGCACTGTGCATATTATACAACAGGCTTCCAATGGGCTATAAAGTGCGAAAATGGCACATCTAAAATCTAAGTGTCCAAATCAGAGCTGTGACCTAAAATGGAAGCAGAAATTCATTTTCAATCATCAACGAACAATATTTCTGTGTGCTTTATTAAGCATTGAAAAGACGTTTTCCTGGGAGGATATTTGTACTATAAAACGTCTAAGATCATTTCAGAGGGTGAGTCCCAGCGTGTGTGGATAGGACTATGAGCAGTGGGGCTTGGGGCAGAGAGAGCGAGGTGGGATTCAGGCCACTTGAATCAAACCCAGTTGCTTCCTATGAGCTGCTTAATGTACAAGGTGCAGGCTTGGTCCCAGCTGAGGTCCGGGGGCCTCAACCGTCCTAGCTATTGAAGGCGATGTTGGAGTGATGACCAGCTCTATACCATCGTGACACAGTCACCTGAGAGGGCATCCTGAGGATTTGGACAGCCAGGTTTCTTGAAAAGCTATCTAAAGATGTTTAGATTAATATATTTCCTATTCTCCTAGATAGATTTGTGGGGATGGATGTAGCATGAGGTTGAAAAGTAGAGATGGTATCTTCCTGAAAAGTTTGCTTAAGGTGACAAGGAAGCACAATCACCTGTCTTTTTTACCTTTTGAATCTTCTGGATTCAGAGCTGCACATTCAACTGATTGAGATCAAACCATAAAAGTGGAAAACAATAAGCCTGCTGTGGACCGAATGTTTCTGTTTCCCCAAAATTCATATGTGAAGCCCTAATCCCCACCGTGGTGGTACTGGGAGGTAGGGCCTTTGGGAGGTGATGAGGTCACGAGGATGGAGCCCCCGTGAATAAGATTAGTGCTCAGAGGAGAAGAAAGTGGAGAGAGATGATTGTTTTCTGCTCTCTGCCATGTGAGGCCATAGCAAGAGGATGGCCATTTGCAAACCAGGAAGAGGCCCTTCACAAGACATAGGATCTGCCAGGACCTTGATCTTGGACCGCCCCAGCTTCCTAAACTGTGAGAAGCGAATTTCTGTCGGTTAAGCCACCAAGTCTATAGTATTCTGTTCTAGTGGCCAAAGTGACTAAGGCAAAGCCCTGTGAATTATTTTGCTAGATACATGGTTGAACATTGTCAAATTAATTTCACTTCCTTAGAAACCTGCACAAATTAAAGGACCTTTTCTATTTCTGGCAGCAGTTGGACTTGATACCATATTGACTCTGCCTCTGAAACTATTTGAAAATTATTTTCAAATGCATCAGACCTAGCAGGAAGGTAGGGATACTCCAGCAGCAAAGCTAGGAAGAAGCTTTAACCTGTAGAAGTAGGTGGAACACTAAATCAACCTTTTGCCTCGAGTGTCTTTCCTGAAACCCAGGGAACTTGAGCTTGGTTTTCAAAGCCTTGTGGAGATGGTAACTTTTGACAAAAACCAGGACCCACCCACAGAGTGTCTACCCAGAGGTCCCACACATAGAGATGAGACTCAAAGTGCTATGTCCTGAGGATAATGATGAATCAGAAACAAATCCACACCTAGGTTGAAAGGTAAGGGAGGGACTATAAGGAAACTGCTTCTCTTGAATCTTGGAGTGAGTCCAGCAAAGCAAATCTTTCTTGAGAATTCAAAATATAAGCTTATGTTCATAAGTATTTGTTGACAGAATTTACAATACCTGGCGATTCCCTAAAACCCGAATGCAGGAGGTTGTCGAAGGAGCCTCAGGATGAATCGGGGCAACAGGCATCTGGGAAAAGGAATGGAAACCCTCTCAGGAGGAAACTGTCTTCAAGACAGGCCTCGAGGAGTTCCCAAAGACAAAGTTCTCAGGACTATGAGTCAACAGTCAAAAATGGCAAAATAACAAGGAAACAAAGCACAGCAAACATAGGCCAGCAGAAATAACAGACCGTAGAAGCTGATATAGAATTACTTCCGATGATTTCAAACAGTGATTTCAGGCTTTCAAATTTTAAAGATGTCTCACTGGAAATTGCTTAAGCCAAAGAGATAAAGCTCTTGGGTCAGGGAAAAAAAAAAAAAGAATTACTTCCGATGTTAGAATGATCAGAATATAACAAAAAACGAATATGCTGAATGCTTAAAGAAACAAAAAAAAAATGTATTGAAAGCAGGCACAAAGCGGAGGACATTTAAAATAAAAAAGAACCAGTCGAACTTTTGGAATGAAAGTCCTCATCGTTAAAAACATTAAGTTTCATAGCAGAGTCAATGCAACAGAAGAGGGAATTATGAACTGGAAGGCAGACTCGAAGAAATGACCTCGAAAGCAGCCGAGAGAAACAAGGAGCCTGAAAATGGTGGAAAGAAGTTAAGATAGGCGGGAGTTCGAGGAGGAAGTTCTCACATATGTCTCCTCTGAGCCCCAGAAAGGGAGGTGGGGAAAAAACAGGGGAAATACGTAAAAAGATGATGCCTGGGCATTCCCTGGCAGCTTGCTTTGCAGAGACGGGGAGAGAGGGGCAGCCCAGGGTGGAAGCTACAGTCGTTTTGTAACCTAGCTGCAAATGTGATGTCCCACCAGTTTTGCGCTTGTCCATCCACTAGAAGCAAGGCACTAAGTCCCTCTGTCACGTGAGGGGTGTGAGCACGAGGAGGTGCAGGACGTTGAAGGCTGCCTTAGAGGCTGCCTCAATGACATGCGAGTTAAAACCGAAATGAGATGCCATTACACATTTATTAGAATGGCTAAAAGTATAAAAAATGACAGTACCGATGCTGACAAAAGTGGTGTGCAACTGGCATTGCTGTTGGGAATATAGGATAGTATCAACACTTATCAAAATAAAATAAAAAACACAACAAAAATAAAATCACATAAAAGCAACGTACCGAAAGGCCTTGACTTACAACAGCTCAACCTCCCGCTTATGTATTAATCTATTGTCGGCATTTAACTCATCATTTTATTAAATTTTTTCAGGGACCCTTTGGGCTCTGTCTTGCTACCCTATTTCATAGAAAATGAACATTGAATCGTAGAGAGGTGGAGTAACTTGACTGAGATAAGTAGGAAGAGATGGAATAGGAATTCCAGTCCAAGTCTCTCATCTTACACGAATATTCCAAAACTGTGTTACCTGCCGAATCAGGTGGAGAGAATAGAGATAGGGCTCTCCTGTAGGTGGAACCTTTTTTCAACCAGCTGCAGGCTAGGCATAGCCACTGTCCCAGCAGCCACAGCAGGGGACACATTCCCAAGGGAGAGAGAAAACGGGGGTAAGGAAGATGGAGCCTGTCTTAAGTCCCAAAGAGATACGTGCAGCCCCAATACAAGGCCAAAAACTCATCGAGGGCATGGTCAGTGAGGAAGGGGAAGCACAAAGAGGTGTCCTGTGAGTGACAGAGGTGAGTCCTGTGTGAGGTGGCAGAACCAGTCCTCGGTAAAACCCCGCTGCTGAGGCTGCAAAGGGAGAGAGTCCTGCCCGCTGTCCCTCAGGAGAGGCTGCTGCCCACAGATAAGGCTGTGAGTCAGCGCAGGCATCCCCTCGCCCTCAGAGGAGGACAATTAACACCACTCGTTGACAAGGAAACCTCAGAATTCAGTCCTTCGGCAGTGGGCTGGGATCAAAATGGCGTAGCAACCCTGGCTGGTGTAGCTCAGTGGATTGAGTGCGGGCCTGCGAACCAAAGAATCCCAGGGCACATGCCTGGGTTGCAGGCCAGTTCCCAGTAGGGGATGCATGAGAAGCAACCATACATTGATATTTCTCTCCCTCTCTCCTTCCCTTCCCCTCTAAAAGATAAATATATAAAATCTTTAAAAAAACAACAACGGTGTAGCAGAGGTGACTCAGGGCATGAGCATTCTGTGAGCAGCAGAAGTTTCTGATGCAGCGTGTTTGCTAGGATCTTTGCCAAAGCTTGTTGCTCTGGGCAGGCCCTTCTTCTGTACTGTGGTCACAAGGCTGTGTTTCCCACTTTTCTTTCCCTTTGTGACCCATTTGACTTCCAATAACCACCTCTTCCAAACTGGCTTTGCTCTGAGGAGTTGGAGGTGCGATATGTCACAAAACTGTGCCCTTAACACACTTGGGTTTTGAAATGAGACTCATGAAATATTCAGTGTCAATGAAGTCTCCCCAGCAGCCAGTCACCCACAGTACTCCAGTGGTAAAAACCTAGCTTTCATGGTTAGCGAATTCTTGAGGTCTCATATCCACTGCCTTCTGAAACTTCCTGAAAAACAATACAGCCGCTCAGTCCCCCAGATCCGAGGGGGCAGCTGGCGGGGCGTGCTCAGTGTCTCTGTCTAGAAGTCTCCCTCTGGAGTTCTGCTTAGTCTCCGACACGCGTTTGAAACTCCGGCTCCCCGGCCATCATCTCCCCAGCCAAACACGTTGCTTCGCTTTGCATCTTCACACCATGTAATTGAACTTTCTGGATGAGAAGTCGCACCTCAGACATTTAGCGCTGGTTTTCACAGTCAATAAATGAATAAATTAAGGCGCTGCCTGGTAGCTGGGCTTTCTGAGGATGAGCGTTTGGCTGCCTCTGTCACCTGACTTCATTTCTGTCCCCTCCCTTTTAAGGTTGCAGTAAATTTGGTGGGTGGAGAGTTTCCTTTTGCTTTTCCATTATAGTTTGTAAATATGTCTTTTATAGTTAAATCAACCAAAGTAATTTCAGCATCGTCGCATTTCCATACTCAGAGAATTTAGACTCTCACTGAAACAGGGGGGTTTCTCATGCTCAGACCTTCATTTTTTTTCTCTACTGTGGATAGAACATTACATAAAATTTACCATTTCAGTTATTTTTAAATATATAGTTCTGGGGCGTTAAGTACATTTACAGTGTTTTGCAACCATCACCGGGATCTAGTTCCAGAACTTTAAAAATCACTCCAAACAGCACTTCTATACACATTAAGCAATACCTCCCCCTCCCTTTAGTCCCTGGTAACCACCATTCTGTTTGCTGACTATAAATTTGACTCCTGCAGGTACCTCATGTGGGTGGAGTCGTATTAGAGTCATCCTTTGTGTCTGGCTATTTCCCTGAGCATAATGTCTTCAAGCTTCATTTATGTTGTAGCCTGTGTCAGGATTTCGTTTCTTTTTACAATGAATAATATTCCGCCGTATGTATATACCACACTTTGTTTATCCATGTATCTGTCGATGGCACTTGGGTGTTTTCTACTCTTTGGCTCTCGTGAATGATGCTGGGGTGAGCACTGCTGTTCGCAGATCATCTGTTTGAGTCCAAGCTTCCAAGTCTCTTGCGTACGCTTAGGAGTGCAGTTGCTGGATCCTGTGGAGTCTGTTTGACCTTTTGGGGAGATAGCCCCTCATTTTTACAAGATGTTGAAAGGATTGGGAAGGACCAAAGGCTTTTCTGAGATCATACTAGGGAGGTTAAGTTATCATAATTGTTTGTTTACATATACTTCTTCTTCCTACCTTAAAGTGTATGTATCTTCAGACCTTCCAGAGAGCAGGAGGCTTACTCAGTGCATCTTAGGATTCCCAGTGACTAGCAGTGCCTTGACAGGCACACGATCAATATTCAAAACATATAATAGATGTTTATCCATCAACATTTAGAAATGAGACTCTTTCAAAGACTCAGAACAAATTATTAGATGGCAAGTACTCCGCCCCATTCCAAAGTGGGGTGCCAGACCACCTTTGCAGGACTTGCAAATGAGGTGTCTGTGAGCCTGTCTTGTTCCCGTGCATGCATAAAAGGATTGACGTCAGGAGAATTCTGTGTTAAGGTTGTTGACAGGCTACGGCATTTCCCCTCACTGAGGTGCACTCTTGGGAGAAGGCTGGGCTGCTGATGGCAAGGCAGAGGTGCCCTGCAGCCTAAACACAGACCACTCTGGGGTAGGGGGGGATCACCCAAGGTCACGCCCTGCCAGGAGGAACCTAGAAGTGCTTGCTGGAATGCAGAAGCTGGTAGGAATGCCATAGGAAGACAGCTGGAGGTGAGCCTTTGCCTTTTGAGTCAAGGGAGCTGCAGGTGGGTGTTCTGTATTCACAGAACACTTGAGCAGATCTTGACAGTATCAGCCAAGTAAGCTTTTCCGGGGCTTCCCTTTTTCCCCAGTCGCTTGCCCCCCTGCCCACTTCCCACCTTCAAGCTTCAATCGTGAAGGATTCAGAAATCTGGGCTGCCCAGCTGGGGGATAGGAAGGGAAAGGCAGGGGAATTGCTAAGAAGTCAGTCCTGCCAGCCCTCCTACTGAGGAGCAAAGCTAATTTGTGCGGGCAGGAAATTTCAATGAAATTCATAGTTTTATTATGACACAGGAGAGGAAAGCTACTGAATGGAGGCTGTCCCTGGTTCTAAAAGTGAAGAACTTTTCCTTACCAAAGGGCACCCGACACAGATACGGTAGGCAGCTAGGAGTTCACCCCAGTGGGCGTGGGGCAGACATAGCTCACACAGTGAAGGGACACAATAGAGGTGTTTTCTGCTTACATCCTATCGAGTTCCTCTTTCTCAAGGCTTAATTTAAAGTGCATTAAAAGAAGTTTTTGTTTCAAGAAAATTACCCATTATAAGTTTACTCAGGCTAACGAAAATGTTAACTTCATTTGCTCCTGATTACAACTTAATTGACAAGTGTGGTAACACTGCATATTTTATTAAAGGATGCTTTTTGACTCTCCGCCGCCCAGCACCTATTTTAGTCATTGTGTTATGGAAAAACAAACTCTTACACGATCTGGGGTGACGGAGTAAGCCTTTAATACACGCGTGGGCCCAGAGGAGACAGCTTCCAAATTCTGGGCACTGAGGAGGGGTCAGGTGGGCGGTTAAATACATTGCAACAAAGTGGGGAGGGGAGAGATCTCGTGATACAAGCAGGAGATACGTAATTTTGTGAAAGCCAAGGACACAAGAAAGCAAGGGAAGTGGTCCCGGACCCAGGACAAAGGCACAGCAGGGGAGCATCCAGGGCCCAGGGCAGGGAATCAACTAACTAGCCAACAGGTGATAGTCTGGAGCCAGGAAGCCGGCAGGGAGCCACCAGGGGCTGATGCAGAGTGCCAGCTTCAGTTTCTATCTATATCTTTAAATTTCTACTACAATTGTACTTCAGTTTTCTTGTGGAAAATTATTTTCTCCACTACAGTTTGGTGAAACTGTTACTCAAGATGCCCCGTTTTCCCCTAGCTAAGGGCTGGTATCATGGCCCAAGGTTCCCTGTGTTGCGGAAAAACAACTGACATGATGTGGGGTCAACGGAGTGAGCGCTTTATTAACACATGCGGACCCAGAGGAGACAGCCTCCAAATTCTGGGCGCTGAGGAGGGGTCAGGTGGGCGGTTAAATACCTTTGTAACAAAGTGGGGAGAGGAGGGGTCACTCAGCACAAGCAGGGAGCAGGAGAGTGGGAGCCAAGGACACAGAAGCAGAGGGCGTAAATTGGCAAAGAGATAGTGAGAGATTAACTGAGTCCAGACAGGGAGTCAACTAGTCAGCAGGTGGTCGTCTGGAGCCTGGGGGCCAGCAGGGAGTTATCAGAGGTTGGAACAGAGTGTCAGCTTTAACTTCTATTGACATTTTAATTCCTATTACACCTGGAATTTAAATGTTGAGCAGAATGAAAAAAAGCCTGAAAATACTTGGTACCCATGGTTTCCAAAGGCAGCACCCTCATGAGACTATAAATAGTAACTAGTGATCGGAACTCTCTGACCCACCTCCTTCCAGACTCAAGCTTCTGAACTTGGATCTCCAGTGTGGAAACCACAAGGCACCCTGCCCTAGTCACATGCCTATGGCTTGTCACCAGAGGAACCTGATTTGTGCCAATGGGAGGTTGGTATACATTTATTTATGTCATTGGTTAACACCAACAGCAAAATAAAATTTTATTTATATATACAGTTAGGGTGGGAGATACTTTCAAAATGGAAACTGATGGCTGTGGCTGCTATAAATGGTCAGTAGGGTCATGGCCAGTACTGGAGAAGCGATGGCTAATAAGACTGACACGTCCCTGGTCCCGTGAGGCTTATGGTGTAATGGGGCAGGCACAGTCATAATAGCACTTGTTTCACTGACTATTAATTGGCTATGATGGAAAAACAAACAGGTGCTATGAGAACACGTAGGAAGGCAGGCAGGGCTTTTTGGAACAAAGGCTACCTGTAGGATAAGATGTAGGAGTCGCTGGGCAGAGTGGAGAAGGGGTGGTAATAGCCGCTATGATGGGCAGGAAGTAGTTTTGCAGGTAGAGAGACAGAAGGTCAACATCTGAGAGACCAAAAAGGGCCCAGAGACTTGCAGGCAGGTCTCTGTGGCTTGGTTATGGAAACTCATAAGCCAAGAGGCTGACTGTTGACCCCGAGTGAGAGGATGGCAGGGGGCAGTGCCTCAGCTTCAGGCAGTGAATCTCCCCGTGGAACTGTACCAATGCATCAGCTTTTTGGAACCAGTGCAGGGGGTGTTGGAGGCCTGGGCAAGCCAGTGAGAATAAGGAACTATTCCTTTGTGAGCTGGGTTGGAGGGAGCACTTCAAAGACCTGTGTTCACTGCATCTTTAACTTACACTTGAAGGTTGTTTTGCCAGACTGAATACAACCAGAAGCAGAAACTGCTGCAATTATCCCTGAAGAATAGACTCAGCCCTTTTGTTTCAGTTCAGTAAGTTTGGATGAGAGCAGAATAACAATCTGGGGTTGAGGAGGTGAAGAGGCCAGTGTACAGTTTCACGGGCAGGAAATGGCAGGTCGGGACCCTGGGACAGACACCATCTGGTGCTTCTGCCCACTGTCCCGCCCAATGAGGGGGAAAGAACACGTAAAGGAACCAACACATGACATCACGCTTCCCAAATGTCTCCCCTCTGTAGATCCCTTTGAAAAGCCAAAAGTTGAAGAACTCAAAGTGGGAATGCTGAACAAGGTGTGCCTTACAAATACTGAGATTTCACAATTTATTTGGAGGATGCCATGTAGAACTAATAAAATGGAAGATCTGAATGTTTTGAGACAAACCGACTGATTTCCACAAATAGTTATTGAGCCCTGCTATGTAACCAGCACTGTGGTTTTTAAAATTTTCTTGGGCAAATTACTTCCTGTGTAACGACATACATTGTCCCGAAGTAAAACACATATCACTGGCCAATGTTATCACACATGGAGTAAACTCATGACTGATGTGGCATAAACCTGTGTGGCACCATTACAGAAAGACTTCAAGAGGAAAAAGAAGTGTTTGTGGGATTGGGGCCCAGCGGGCCATCAAATTTTCTCTGCAACCTTGAGACATGTACATTAATGGCCCCATTCTACAGTTACAGAAACTGAAGCAAGCTCAGGGAACTTGCCTGCAGTCACACAACCAGTGAAAGCAGGGCTGGGGTAGGAACCCGTGTCTCTGGTCTCCAGTGCCCACACTTCCCTCTGCACCATGCAGTCGCTTAGGGCTTCCCATTGAAGAATCCACCCACGATCTCACCGGATCCTTGTTGTGACCCCTCCCCTCAGTGCTTCTCAGCAGACCATGAGATCATGGAAGCAAGGGGATGAGCGTATAGACGAGAGAGGTTTCTTTTACATATTTCTTCTGTCTGTCTATCCTAGAGGAAACAGGCCAGACTGGGGTCTGAATCATCACAGGAGAGACAGGGCTTTTGTGTGCCCGTGATTTTTTCGCACCGTTGAAGCACCAGCCTGTGACTCTGAAAAGCCACAGTTGACAATAATTATTTGCTGTAACTGAGGAAGGGGAAAATGAATACTCGCCAAGCGATAGCTACCGTGCGTGCGGTGCAGGTAGTTAGACGATATGCACTCCACAACAATGATCCCTATTTTTTAACACTCGGGGCCACTCTTCTTCCCACTCATCTCAAGTTGCTACAGATTCTGACAGCTGTCAGCCCCATCGCAGTAGGAGGTTGCTGGAAAATAGCACATATCCGATTGGGTTTTTTTCCTTTAAGTGCCCTAGTGCTACGAACTATGATAGTGACTTCCTTGGACACTTAAGCTTCAGAGAATTCCCAGGTAGTTATTATTATCCTTAATTTCAGGTGAGAAAGTGAAGTGTGAGGAGATGAAGAAACTTCTTCACATTCCCGCAGTCAGCAAATGCCGCGTCTGGGATGCCCTCGCATCCCCGACTCCGCTCGCTGCTCTGCCTAGGAAGGGATGAGAGGGCGCCCCAGGTTTAGAGAGCCCAAGGGAACTGGTGGTCAACTGGGAGGAAAGTCCTGAAAAGGTGGTTGTTCTGCATTCTGATTGTGTCTCCCCAAAATGTGTGTGTCGAAATCATGGTATTTGGCAGGGGTGGGGGTGGGGTGGGTTGGGCCTTTGAAGGTGATTAGGTCGTGAGGGTGGAGGCTTTATGAATGAGATTAGTGCCTTTGTATAAGGGACTCCAGGGAGCTCTGTCACTCTTTGGTCCATGGGAGGACAGAGCAAGAAGATGGCCATTGGCCAACCAGGAGGCAGGCTCTTACCAGACACCCAATGTGCTTACTAGTTCCTTGATCTTGGGCGTCAGCCCCCCAGTCTATGGTATTTTTGTTATAGCAGCCTGAATGGACTAAGGCAGTGGCACAGTAAGTGACAAATATTAGTCAAACATAAACGTAATTTTCTGCTATTTATGGCCCTGTCCCAAGAAGACCTCTCAGCTCCTTTTGCAAAGGGGCTGGTCACCTTCGACAATGTACCCTGACTGCTGCTTCCCCCTGCCCCTCCCCACGTCCTCTTCTTCCATTTGTCAGATGGTCCTTTGCATCCTCAGAAGAGGCGCTCCCATGGAGATTTCCAAATTGTCATCTTCGGTGTTCTAGTAGGAAGATTCAGGAGGAACGATGCCACGTATAAATAGGCTTGAGTCTTGTGTATAGCTTTGCCTATCGTTTAAATGCCAAACGCCTAGCACATTAAGTGGCATGAAGAAACGTCTTTGGATTCCTGGACATTTCCACTGCTAGCACTGGGGAAACTCACCCGGCTCGTAATGGTTTTGTGAGTGGTGGTGCGACAGAGCCGGGGAGCGGGGAGCGGAGGTTAGCAGCCAGCAGGGCTTTCTCGCTCTCCCCTGCGAGTTCTGAGCTGTGTGGTCTGCGTTTCATTAGAAACACGGAGCTGAGGCCACGGATATTAAGAAGAGAATGAAGTGGTTTTGGTCACGTGATCTCCATGCTCTATTTCATCTAAATATTGAGGCTGTTTAACAGAAAAGCCAGAAGCTGCAACTGTATTTACTGCGCAAATTCCACAGCCAGGCAGTTCATACCAGGAGTCAGTGGAGAGCACCAATTTCCTTCCTCCTTTCCAGAAGAGGAGAGAAGCAATTGGAAAATGACCTGCCAGCAACTATGCGCTTTGCTTACTCACACCCCAAAGACAGGTTTTTGCCATTCTTTACCCCTGAGTTCTGGAGGCAGCAATGTCTGAGTACCAGAAGTCCCAGGGCTTAGGGTATCTGATCAGGGCAAGCTGTCTGTGCCTCAGTTTCTTCAGCTGTCATGTAGCTGCTTGTAGCTGGCCTGCTTTTTCCTTCCACTTGTTCTTATCAGAAGGATTCATGATTTTTAAAAAAGATTTTATTTGTTTATTTTAGAGAAAGAGAGCGAAGGAGAAAGAGGGAGAGGAACATCAATGTGTGGTTGCCCCTCAGTGGAGACCTGACCTGCAACCTGGGCATGTGCCCTGCCTGGCAATCGAACTGGTGACCCTTTGGTTTGCAGGCTAGTGCTCAATCCACTGAGCCACACCGACCAGGGCAGAAGGATTCATGATTAGTGCCATAATTCCTAGAAACTCAGGAGAATAATCACATTTAAATGAATTATTACACTATTTAAAACTTTAAGTGGTTCAGAGCCTTTCAATTTCTGGGTTGCTTCTCCCCTGACATGGATTTCTTTAAGAGTTATATGAACTCTTTCATAGCACCAATGTCCTGTGAGGGCATTTAATAAATCGTGGAATGCACTCATTGATTTGGTCAGTCAACAAACATTTCTTGAACACCGGTTGCGTGTCAGATGCTGTGTTAGCCACAGGGGTTATCGAGAGCTCTAAAGCGGCTCCTGGGATCAGAAGTTGTCCTTGTGGTACTGAACAACAATTAAACTAGAAAAAAAAAGAAAAGAAAAGATGTTGTCCTTGTGGAAGAGTGTCTTGGCATGAACTGTTGCATTTATCCTCAAACAATGTGGGAAAGCAGGTATCATTAGCTTCATTTTACTGGGGAAGAAACTGAGGCTCAGGGAGGTCAAATGATGTGCCCCAGGACTTCTATGTAATATCTACCCTCTGACTTTTATTTCCAGTATATTATTCTCACTTTATACGAATTTCAGTTACTAGAGTTTAATCAAAATAGAGCAACCCTGGGCATTTGAAGATTAAACTTTTTTGGCTTTAACTGTTTGTTAGAGTGTTCTTGGGTACCATTAACAAATGACCTGGAAGAGCCATGGCTTAGGGATTTGAATTGCTGAGACATGACGTGAATCTCTTACCTTAGAGACTGGGGTGTGGGGCCAATTTCTCATGTTCAGAGCAGCGTACCGAGCATCTGCATCTCGATGTGGCTCTGTTTCTTTATGTTCTCCTTTATGTATTTTATAGGAAAATGCAGCCATCAAAAGTACTTGTGGATATTGGAATTTCAAGAAAAAGTCTCAGGAATTGTCCACGGTAAACATTAACATATTCCAAGTTGTTAACGTGAGAACTAACAACTTTAGTTTGGAGATTTGGAGATGGAACGGGGCAGAGAACTCTGGTGTGGTCACTTTTGATGGAAACTCGAACGCTCATGCCTCATTGTCTAAAAACCTTCCAGAGGTTCCTCAGTGCCCTGCAGGCTTCCACATTTCCCAGCAGTTACTTCTTCTGAGCTTGGAAAGATTGGCGGGGGTAGTGTCAGAGTCCATTCAGGCCGCTGTAACCAAGTACCACAGACCAGGTGGCTTAGAGAGAATAGAAATTCATTCCTCACTGTTCTGGAAGCTGGAAGTCTGCGATCACGGTGGCCGTGCGGTGCAGTTCTGGTGACTTCTTTCTGATGACAGCCTTCTCCCTGGTTCGGAGCCAGCACCGTCCCCCGTGTGCTCACGTGGTGGAGGGGTCCAGACGGCTCTCTGGAGCCTCTTTCACGAGGGCGTCAGTTTTATTCACGGGCACATCATCCTTGCTTCATAATCCGGGCACCTCCCAAAGGCTCTACCGCTTAACACCCTCATCTTTGGGCAAGGGTTTCAACACACGAATTTGGAAGGGGGACACAATATTGAGATAGCACGTGGGTATTGTCAGCAATAGGTAGTTGTATGTAGCCTTGCAGATTTGCAATAATTTTCTGTAATGTCTATCTACCGTGAGATTAGTAGAATGAGCAGGACTTTCACAGATAGAATTGCTGTATTTACATGTACTTTGTACTCCTTATCACTGATGGAAGCCTAACCCAAAGGGAGTCTTAACCCTAAAGGCTTCATTAAACATTTCATTTCCACAGAATGCCCATTTGGAAGAATTGTGATGGGAATGAAGCACTCCAAATAATGGATTTCAAAAATATCTTAAAAATTTGAAATAGGTATTGATAAAATAAAACTCCCTGTATTAGTTAAAGGCTATTTTTAAAAAGCAGAAAAAAGAATAAATGGGTTTGCAGCATCCCAGCCCCAGAATCACAAAGCAAATTTAGAATGGTGGATTTGGAGCAGAGAAGCAATAGCTTAATAACCCACACAATTGCCATTTCCAAAGCCCATTCCAATGAGTGAAACTCATGGCTGTTTGATAAAATAGCACCATATGGTCTGCCACAGGAGTAGTTTTTTGGGGAAAAAAAAATCTCATATTTCATCATTAGTAACCAATGACTTTAAACGTCAAGTCAATATTCTGTGAAAATATCCTTATTGACCACGTGCTCATTTTCTTGTAACTGTGGAGTTTTATTTAACCAAATGTATACACATGACCTTTCTTGGTTGCAAATAAAGACGGCACTTTGGTTTATTTATCTTAAAACTGCCTGCTTCACCATTCATTCCCATTACATATAAGAATTTGAAAATGTTTTTCAGAGGTCAAGAGCAAATCTGTTAAATCCTGGAACGAATTGCAGGCTGAATAACTTCTGTTCAGCTCCTTCTTTGTCCAAGGGAAGGAAAAGAAGAGTTGACCTAGACAAGATGAAATTAAGGAGAAAAAAACAACAAAATTTTGCATGGAGCTGGCCTCATCCTCAGCATATTATCGAATTTCAGTGCTGGGCCTCAGCGTTAGCAGGTGCTCTTTAAGGGCAAAGAAAAGTGCTGGGTCTGCAAATGTAAACACTTAAATACCAACCGAAGCCTTGCTGCGCTCCCGCAGAAATGCATAATGAGATCGCCCAGCCGCCAGTCAGTGTGATTCTGACAGCCGTGATGAGACTCTGGCTTAATGTGCGCTTCTCAGTGGCTTGGGGCCTGGATCAGGGGTCGTCCCCGACACAAGACAACTCGAATGTGGGAGAGGACGTGGGGAAAAGGGAACCCTTGTACACTGTTGGTGGGACTGTAAATTGGTGCAGCTACCACGGAAAAGAGTCTGGAGGTTCCTCAAAATATTAAGATTCGAGCTACCATATGATCCAGCTATTCTACTTCTGGGTATTTATCTGAAGAATATGAAAACACTAATTCAAGAAGATATATGCAGCTCTGTGTTCACAGCAGCATTTTTTTTACAATAGCCAAGATATGGAAACAATAAGTGGGCCTGGGCATCAGCCACTGAATGGATAAAGAATATGTGGTATATATAGAATGGAGTACTACTCGGCCATAAAAAAGATGAAATACTGCCATTTGCGACAATATGAATGGACTTTGAGGTTATTACACTAAGTGAAATAAGTCAGGTGGAAAAGGGTGACACTTGTATGGAATATAAGAGCAACAAACAAAACAAAGCAAATAAGTAAGGATTGGTGGTTACCAGAGGGACAGGTAAAGGGGGTCAAGTACATGATGACAGATGGAACCTAGATTTTGGGCGGTAAGCACACCACAGTGTATATAGATATTGAGTTATTAAGTTGTATACCTGAAATTTATATGATGTTATAAACCAGTTATCTCTTGCTCCCCACCAAAAAAACAAAAAAGACAACTTGCAGACTGTCAACCAATTCTTTCCCACTTGGAATAGGGAGGCAGCCCTCCTTGGTCTAGCATGAGAGGGACTGCACTGGAATTGGGGCAGATAAAGGGCTAAATTCCCTTCTCCTCTACCTCTGTCCGTTGTTCAAGGGAATAGTGATTTCCAACTGCAGGTGGTCTTAAAGAGTGACAGTTTAGTACGGGATTGTCTAATCTGGGAAGGCCAGCTGTTTGAATTTAGGAGTTTTACTCTGATTGCAATAGAAAGATCTCCAGTAATAGAGATCAGTTAAGTGTCTGCCCTTGGTAACGGAACATATTTACTGCTACCTCTTTTGAGATAATAAAAGGCCACTTAAATTACCCTCTCTCCTTGGTAAATCTGAGCAGAAAGCAAACTCTCTCGAAGTTCCCTATCATTCTGCAGAGCCCAAAACCATATCTAGTGATTACTTCAAGCCTCAGTGGGGAGGAGCCGCAGGTAGGAAGCTGTTTGGGATTTATAGTGCCACTTACTTCAATGGGCAAAACGAGTCATAAAAGCCAGGAGGAAAGAGTTCTTGAGCCCTCCAGGGTAAGTAAGGGAATACACTTTAAAATCCTGAGTTTTATTGCTCTTGACAAAGTAGTACACATTAGCCAGCCCATTGCTGGGGGACTGAACTTCAGCCCTTCTCCGAGGCTGGTTTTCAACTCTCTGCCTCTCTGTCTCCACGGAGCTTGGAGAGGTCTGGGGCTCACGCTCCCTGACTTAGTTTCCTCACCTCTGAAGCGAAGCTAATAATGTCCCCAGGCTCTTCCAGCACTGCGTGCAGGGGACTTAGTAACAAAAAGTGTCGTTCCAGGCCTCTGGGGTTCTGTAACAATGGCCAAGAATCCCTGAAGGCTGAGAGATCAAAAGCAAAATGTAACATTTTCCCAACTTTTCCATGCTGAAATTGGCATGAAAATTGGTCCAGGCTATACTCTTTCTGTTTCCATGTCATCGATCTCCCTATTTTCTTAGATATTTCACCTGGTGTAGCAAAGGCAGCTGGCAGGTGGGAGAAATGTGTGCACATAGAATCAGCAATATCTGAGCTTTTCTAAGCAATCTTGGCCACGACTCAGCAAGAAATCCAGAGAAACCTCACTGGCTTACACCTCCCAGAGAAGGGGCGAGTGCGAGGCTCTTGCAAACCATTCTAAATGGAGAACAAACCCTGTTCCCTAACCCCGCTCCTGTCCTTTCCCCCCTTAACTCGGGCAAAGAAGAGCCTCTCCCCTGGTCCCCGAGTCCTTCCTCTTACTCTTTTTCTTCCCTAAGAAGTGCACCCTGTCCTAACGTAAAAATAGTCACTCACTGAAACTTGTTGTTCTTCCAAGGTGACTCTCCTGCTGTCCTTCCCCCTCACACCACACAGAACAAATCACGCTGGAAAAGCAGGGCTGGAGTTGGGCTCAGGTCCTCACTTCCCCTTTATCTGTGTGTCTCTGAGGAAGTGATTCAGCCCGTCTCCCCTCAGCTAAGCCAGAAACAAACAAACAAACAAACAAACCAGTGATGACAATGCCTGTAAGAGTTACAGGGCTGAAAAGACACCGTGCATTTAAGGGCCCCGCAGAGGACCTGGCCGCAGGCGGAGGGAGCCAAGGTTGCTTCCTCTCCTGCACAGATTGGCTGGAAGAGTGGTTGGAACCTGCCGCCTCCCCTGCCTGCTCTCACCTTGCTTGTCAGGCCCTGGAGGGACTTCCATTTTTGTTGCCCTTGCACCCAGGTAAGAAGGGTAAACAGTACCGCCGCCTCGAAATCCTGCCTGCACCGGTTCCCGTGACCCATAGATGCTGTCTCAGGCAGTGTGCACACAGCAACTCACAGCTTCCTCCTCAAGTTGAAAGTCAAATAGTCGGTCAGTGTCCTGCTTCCCATGTACAAAACTGAGCTTCCTCAGAGCCCCTGCAACTGAAGGGTTTGATCCCTAAAATTCGGAGAAACCTGAGCTGGGGCGGGGGACCATGCTGAGTAGCCTTTATTTCAATGTGTGGGGAATGTGCTGATACTCGGAAGCAAGTCCGGGCTTCATCCTTGTAGGCCCGGGAGCCACAGACGCGGTGGAGCTGTGCCTGGTATTTGGGAGTGAGCGTGTTACACGAGGTCAGCAGAGGGTATATCTACTGTCCCCTGCACACCAGTGTTTGCTTATTTGGAGCCTGTTACTCCCACCGAGTCCCCCTTCTTCGTTGTTCACAGGAGAAACTGAGGCATGAGGATGGGGTGGTCACGGCAGGCCGGCAGCAGCACAGCTTGGTAAAAACCGGTCCACCTGTCTCAGCAGGGAGCTTACTCCACCGCACCTGCGGCCTGCTGGCTGTTTGTAGACAAGACGCCAAGCTCTGTGTGTTTTACGTAAACAAAGGTGTTTGTGGGGAGACAGGTGAGACGAGAGAGTGGGACGAGAAATAAATCAAAGCGGCAGGGAGACCGGCTGGCCGGGGCAGAACCCTGATTGATGGAAGGCTTGAGTTAGCTGGGAGGTGGCCGCCAGGATGGAGCTGAGGGCTCTGCATGCACGTGGAGACCGCTTCTTCCTTCGTTACACCAGAAACGGAGGTGGGACCTGGAATATTGGACAAAATCCTTGCCAGCCAGAAGGCTCCCAGGCTGACAGGGGGAGGGCGGGCTGTCGTGGGCACCAGCCCCTCGTCTGGAGTTGGAGGAGAAAGTGAGGGAAACATCACAGGAGAAAACAGATTCACAGCCCGTAGCCC
The DNA here is from genome assembly GCA_004027735.1 of Carollia perspicillata. Taxonomy (NCBI): domain Eukaryota; kingdom Metazoa; phylum Chordata; class Mammalia; order Chiroptera; family Phyllostomidae; genus Carollia; species Carollia perspicillata. The sequence goes on from PVKM010001550.1 coordinate 75,219, forward strand.
TGGAAGAGACTAAGGGAGCCCCTTCCTTTCTAAGTAAGATAGCTGCCGTCCAGGGAGGTCAGATGGCAGGGCAGCAGGTCACCGAGTCTGTGTGCAGGGCTCACTCTGTCCCCTGTCTTAGTTACCCAGACTCCGTGGGTTAAATAATGCCCCCTAAAAAGATACACTCAAGTCCTAACCTGTGGTAGGACTTGTGACCTTGTTTGGAAATAGGGTCTTTGTGGATGTCGTCAAGTTAAAATGAGGTCATACTGGAGTAGGGTGGGCTCCAAACCCCACATGACTGGTGTCCTTGCAAGCAGAGGACAGGAGACCGGACACGGATGCAGGGAAGACAGGAGCTGAAGTCGGAGGCGGGAACTGGAGGGCTGCATTCACAAGCCCACAGGTGTCCAGCCTCCACCAGAAGCTGCAAGAGAGGCCAGGAGCAGACCCGCCCTCCCTCAGGGCCCTGCAGCAGGAGTCAACCTTGATGCACCTTGGTTGGAAACATCTGGCCTCCAGAACTGTGAGACCGTGATTTCTGTCATTTTACGCCACCCAGTGCATGCTGTTCTGTTAACCACAGCCCGAGGAAGCGACACCAGGCTGCGGGCAACGCGCTTTTATAAAGCGCAGAGCTTCCTGACAAACGAAGCAAAGCGCACGCAGTGACATTTGGTGGCTCTCTGTGGAGTCTGGATGCACCTTCTGCAATTCGAGGTTAACTGTGTGGCCCGAGCAATCGTGAAGTGACAGGGGACCTGGGAAAGAGGGCGGA
>PVKM010001551.1:0-75837 GCA_004027735.1 Carollia perspicillata
ACTAATTTATCATGGTCTTAAAGAGTAAGTCATCTGTAGTGGAATCCAGCAGAGTATTCAGTACTATGTCACTTTAAAACTAACAGTTTCCATGGAATCAAGTGATAGTAGGAAAGCATAAAATTGTGTTAAACCTGAGTTAGAAACCTCATCAGAAAACACTTCATTTGTAAAAAGACTGAATCATTTTGATAGGGTAGGATGTGTGGACTGAAACAATTTTTAATTCATTTATAATATAATGATAAAATTATAATAGTGCATTTAAAGCTGAAGGTCGGACTCTGGATTTAGTATATTGCTATCTAGAGTACAGGTTGGTGCCATTCAAATGTTGGGGATGTCAGTTTGGAGAACTCACTATATAAAAAGTTGTTGGTTGTTTTTGGTATGAAAGATGCAATATGAATTTAAGTCTATGAGAACCGAAAACTCCATTTTTATTGATAAATTCTCACAAAGAGAATGTTATTTAACTTGATGAAGCATAGGTTTCTTTCAAAAGTGCATTTATAGCTGTTAAAAGGATAAATAAAAATTAGGATTAAAATGTGAATAGGAATTAGAATAGAAATATATAGTAGAAATACAATTATCTGTGTCTTTAAAAATACAATTTAATGCTGTAGGAATATACCTAGATATTTAGAAAGGCATTATCTTTAAATCATAGGGCAGAAATAATAAAACTTTGATTTTCTTTCCACTCTCCCTTTTCTAATTTCTTTTCTTTAGTGTTGTTGAAGTTAGACAAATAATTTATGTAACCCAAGTTGGAGTCTTCCTTCAAGATATAACCATCACCCCTTAAAGCTAAGAGAAATTGTTTTATTTTCTGATGAATAGGTAGTTCATTGTAATGTGATCAGTTTAGTTACCACTTTTGCCTTATATTTTAAAAAAGTATTTTAACATATTAAAGGTGTGTGCCTATGCTATTTTACTTTATAAAACTTATTTATACTTTAAACAATTAATATTAAAGCAGTTTTAAGAGTACATCTTTTTATTGTAGTTATTTTAACTGATTTTATTATCAACAAGTATTCAGTATTATAATAATTTATCATTACTTTGAATATTTCTGATAATTTGCTAATGTGACTGTAGGAATTTATATTACCTGTTAGTAACAATAGCACTACTCTCTTATTCCTAGATTTTGTTTTTTGTGTTGTACCTTAATCTTATATAGTTCTTTTTTTTTTTTTGCTGTTTAAATTCTTTGACTCAAATTCTCAGGGTTGAATAAAACAAACTTTTAAGCCACGCATTCAAGGGAAATGCCTTGTATCTTAAATCAGTACCTAAAGAAGAGAGGATTTAGATCCTGTTTTTCACATCTTAATTAAAATTCACTGTTAGGTAGATTCTTTGCATTTGTGGTTGTTGAAATTTCTAGAAGTTGCAGTTTAGTGTGTAAATTTTTAGTTAATGTTGTTCTTAATAACTTGTGTTATAAGTTTTGAGGTCCTCTATACTTTGTTAGAATGACATTTTATGTATGATTTGTTTGACAAAGGTAGAACATACTTTCACCTCCCAGTTCTCATTTATAGGATGCCTTAAATGTAGGCTTTCGATCAGTTTGAATGGATTTGTTTTATAGAGAAACTTGGCTCTCAGATCAGATACACTGCTATTCACAGTAAACGTAGGGTGTGTGTGAAATGGAAACCGGGTGACATTTATTTCTCAGGAGCATGCTACTAAAATTTTGCATGCATACATAATTTTCTTTGTCTAAATCTGGCATCTCTTAATAATCTTTTAATCTTAAAGTCCTCTCTTTCATAGGCATTCTGAACTCTTTCACCAAGGTACCTGATTACTTTTAAAATCTTGACTTTGTCTTCTCAAATAGGTTTAGAAGTAACTACTACTACAAACAGATGTAGTTCAGAAGTGATTCCGTCAGTAGCCATTTGTTTCCTACAACTAGGGATTAACACCTCAGTGAAAGGCATTGGCTTCTTTTCTACTCCAGAAATTAAGGAACTGACCATACTTTTAAAGAACATGCCACAGTTTTTGAAAACTTTAGAATTTGGAAGGTTTACTGTGTATGTGTCTGGGTGTATATGAGAGATAGAAGGAGGTTTTATTTTTCTCTTTGGAAAATATTTTTTGGCTCAGGACTGATTCTCCACTTCCTCCCCACAGAATTTCATGTCTTAGATGTGGCAATAAAAGAGGTTCATTTGGTATAATGTAGAATATTTCTATTAAGCTCAGATTAACATTTCTTCTATATTTTATGAAGAATTTTTCTTGGCATGCAACTGGTAAAGTCTTATTTGTTTTAGAGTTTAAAATTAGGTTAGCCTGTTGATTTAACTTCTAAATCTTATATTTTGAACTCTAACTTGACAATTCAAAGTAACATTCATATCAAGTAGGGAAGTTTTCTTGGGTTGTGCAGTAATTCATCCATTTTCTGATTTTCTAATGATTATTAGTTCTAGAATACTTCTGAGTTATTAAATGCTTTGTGTCATGATTCAGTCCTTTAAACTTAGTTTATATGCATAAATAAAATGTGAGCTGAAGTATGAACATACTGAATTATTTCCTTGGTTGACCCTACTAGAATTTGAATTCAAATGTGTCACTTATGTTAATGGTTATTGAATCATACTTAAACATGTAGAATTTGAAATGTGCACCATTTCAGAAAAATATTTAGGATATTCATTTGTTTCACATGGACAAAAATATAGTCCATTTGTCAATTTGAAATAGTCTCATATGTTCTACTAGTTCTTAAAGCCAAAAGTACCATGCGGCTTTAATATATAAAACGTGACATAGTACAACTGTGGAGGAGTATTTCAAATATAATCTTATGGTAAAATATTTTCAATATGACATAAGTTACATGTGATACTTCACAGGCATTGGGGTCTTTATTTTATCTGTATATCTTGATTTTTCCCATGTTTGCCTTGTTTATAAGTATTCTTTGGTCTTTGTTACTTAAATACATGGCACCATATTATTGAGAAAATGTCTTAAGTGCTTATAAAAAAGGAAGTGATTAATTTTGGAATTAAAGGCAGTTTTGACCTTAATACTGGTAGAAATGGTTTAAAAATATTAAATTTGAAACTTGTTGCTCAGTTTTGAGGTAGTCTCAACCTCCCAGTTCTCTAAAATGTGTTGGGATAGTTTGGTAATGATGCATATTTGACAATAAAGGCAAATTTTACATGTTTCTGAGGTTAAACCCTGCAAGTGAAATGATTAAAATTTACAAATTTAATATAAAACATTCCCTCGGGAAATTTAATTATACTACTCCAAATTATGGAAACTAAAAAGCACCGTAAATTTTTTCCGTGAAAGATTTAATCAGTAAATAAAACATTGTGGAATTATGCCTCATAGATTCAATGTCTGTTTTGGGCTTTAAAGTGTGTTAACTTACTATATTTGATTTTTAAATAGACACCAAATCCTACTGCAAGCGAGTTTATTCCTAAAGGAGGATCAACCTCCAGGCTGAGTAACGTGTCCCAGTCAAATATGTCTGCCTTCTCTCAAGTTTTCTCTCACCCATCCATGGGAAGTCCTGCTGCTGCTGGATTAGCACCAGGTAAGTTGAGTAACTGTTTCCAGTGAGTTCCAGATATCAAATCTGTAAGCACCATTTGCTATTAGTTTATCAGAACTGAAATTGTATACTTGGGTGATTCACATTAGAACACATTGTGAGTTTCATGTTCTAGATTTTGGTACCATAGTTAAAAAATTGAAAGCAGAGTTTAAATATGAACAAAAATTATATATCAGGGTGTTTAAATGCACAGAAATAAATTTAAAGACGACACTCATTCTTCAGGAAAAACATCTACCTGGGTTTAGTATTTCCTTTTTCAAAAAGTCAATGATAATGCTATTTCACTCAAAAATTTCTCTAAGAGCATAAGAAAAAAGTATTGATGTGTATATGTGTTTTAAAAGTCCTTTTGTACTAAATTTCTAAAAAATAACATTCTTTATTGCTTAAAACACATGTTTAGATGTATTTATTAACTTTTAGATGTTTGATTATAAATCTGTAATAATAATTTTTAATTGGATAAAGTATTATAAACAATAGTAGGAAGGAAGTATAAAAGTGTCAGGGGTGATTGAGGTAGGGAAAACAGTATTTCTCAATCATTTTCTTCTAGGTTTACCCATAATGACAGAAAAATTCGAACAAATGTACTTAGACCCCCAGGGGTCCTGAGGAATGGTTCATAGTGACCCTTTGAGAACTTTTTTTTAAACCTCTCTCTTTTATCTTAAAAATTCATGCAATTTTTACTTTCTAATTCATGACATAAACATTTATTATAATATACAACTATGAAACAATTTTTAGGTAATTAACACCAGCCATCTCTAGTGGTCTGTACCTTAATCAGAAAAGTGAGGTATGCAAAACTATATTGAATTTATCATAAGTGCTGAGCAGGTTATCTTGTGTCTGTAAAATATGTGAGCTCTCCACACAGATTTTGTATGTATATTAAATGAAGCCAAAACACCAACTAGATCAGCCTGGAACTAGCACTGTCTTCAAGGCTTAATCAAATTAGTAAGAAAATCATTGTTTTTGATACTGGTATGGAATCGAGGACCTTTTGGGGAAGAATGAGAGAAGGTAATGATGACTTTATGGAACAGAACATTCGGTTTTAGCATGTAAAGTATCAAGTGTACTCAGAGACTAAGTGACCTTGTATTGCCACGGGTTTATCAATACTTCTTTCCCCTACCTTTCTCTCTCACTGTTCCTCTCCACTCATTTCCTCCTACCCTTGAACCCCTTTCCCTTCACATGTCCCCTTACCTTTTCTTCAACTTTGGCTCTTTTCAGATTTAGTTAAATTTGTAAACATTTTCCCTTCTTCCCTAGAGAGCAGTGTCAGAATTGAATATCCCTGGTAGCCTAAAAGTTTTACTTGTAAGTAATGTGCTGCTGTGATTTTTCTCCCGTTGAGGTGTGTTCACATTGTGTACATGAGCATAATTTGCATGTCAGTTGTACCTCTAAAATTTCGTAGAGATTGTCCAGACTTCTGAGAAGTTTTTATAAAGCTCTCAACAATGGTATCCATATAGCAATAGAAAGCTTTGGCTTTTGTAATTAAGTACCAATATATTTTGCAATAATAACACATCTTCCTTTGTTTCAAAAATAAATATTTTGTTCACATCGTTGATCAGACTAGTCCAAGCTTGCTATTAAAAAAAATAGGCTTTTTAAATATTGGAAGTGTTGAAAATGTCAGGGAATTTTAGACCTTGAAAATGTTTAGTTAAGAAATCTATTAATGCTGGGGTATTTAAGCTTTTCAGTAGGTATTAACTTGTGTGTAGGTAAGTGTTTTATTGGCCCCAGTTGGATATTATAATCTAAATTTGGGATGAAATTAATTAATTAAAAAATTAAATTAGATGAGAAACTATTTACTCTTCTACATAGCTCTAATGTTAAATTGGTCCTTCTATTTCTTATTGATGAGAGTAATTACTGTCTGGAACCATTAGAAGTAGGTCAGTATATTATATTAAATATATTCCTACATTTTTTATACATGTCATTTAAAAATAATTCTTCATTTCAAATGACAATCAACAAAGCAAAAATAGATGAATAATTTTGCATTTATTATTTGCCCATATTTTCTTGTTTTAGTTAATGTCTTAACACTCTCTGGAAATGAGCAAAGAAAAAATTAAGTCTGACTTATTTTCAAAAAACCATTTACCCCTTCAATGTCTTTGTTACTTCTTACCCACAAGTGATATTTTTTTCAAGGCCTAAGAAGAGTTCTTGACATTCTCCTTTAAGGTTGTAGAGTAAAAACAGTCATAAAGTTTGCCTTAGTGATGATGTAATTTATTGTCACTGCTTCTTGTCTACTGCATGTATAACCTATTCATAATTTTCAATTATGAAATTTCATTTTCTTTTCTCCAATTTCTATTTCATATCGTTACCTTCAAAAACATGTGCAACTACTGTTTTTCTTTAAAAAAGTATAAAGCCTTAAAGATTTTGGCATTCAAATGTAAATTAGAGTAATGTCATTTTCATTATGTATGAGGAAATACATACCTAAATTATATCTCTTGACTAAAATGTAAAAATACTTGAGCAGAGTTGAGTAGATACTAAGATTTTGAATTTCCTCAAATTGTAAGAAACAAAAGCTTCCAGGAACAAAGTAGATCCTGAGTGAGTCAAGTCTCCTTTTTTTAATCTTATTTTGATCATCTTTAAAACATGATTTGTGTTTTTAAAAGAGTTTTAATGCAGCAAGTAAAACTTTATATACAAGTTATTTTGAATTTATAGCCAATTAGGTTTAAAGGTACTTAAAAGTGTTAAAAATACGCAGCGTGTTTCCATTGAATTGTGTTCACAATCACTTTATTCTATTTTCGTTGAAGAAATCAAGGATTTACCTGTTTATGCACCCAACCTAAGAACAATAGCAAAGTTTCTAAGAATCTTCTATGAAGGTAGTTGTTATACGAGTACGGGGAATGGCACTTAACTTGGGCTTTATTGTCTTTGAAAACACCTAAATTTGTAAATATGCCCTTTTCCCTAGTCACAGCTTATATTATCCTGAGATTCATAGCTTTTAAAAGTTAAGAATCACTGGCTTAACACAGCCTTAGAAAAATTCATTTTATTTCCAGAGCATGTAGTCTAAAGGAATATATAAATGTTTGTGTGTGTGTATGTGTATAATTTTTTAAATAGCTTTTGCTTTAGGCAAACATTTTGAATAGGTCTTTAGAAATGAAAATATGACTGCACTAAGTATATGAAATGATAGTTTATGCTTTAATTTTTTGTGCCATGAAAAATAATTTTATCTTGAAACAATTGCTGAATATTTTCCTTAATCAGAAATTTTCCTAAGAGTGTTCTGAGTTGGTAGTAGACGGTACAGCTAACTTGGTGTGCTTTAATTACCTCAGTATTGGCCTCAGTCTGTGTGCAAGTGCTTGAGAGAAGTAGCAGCAGGAGCATACATTTCTAGATGGTGTTATGATATATCATCTGGTGATTTCACGTGCAGATCTGACTCAGGAATTTAGTATCTCTCATTCTGCTTAATTGTGTGCAGACACTTGGGAGAGACAGAGGGGAGTTCTTGGACTTGAAAAATGCCACCATTAATTCATAAATGAAAGAACCATAAGTGACTTACAGTATTTTCAAATATTTATTCTTTCAAGATGAGGATGATGCAGATTTTTGGTCCATTTGGTATATTTTATTATAAATTTATATTTTATTGATTTGGGGATAATATTTATACTAAACTTACTATTAAATAATTATATTCACTTATCATTTTTAGATGCAGTTTTTGAAGAACTTGTCACTCATATATTCCTGAGAGTACCAAATTGATGGGTAAAATTGGCAAATATTCTTTTTTGGTAAAGATTTTATTTTATTTTAGTTTTAGAGACAGGGGAAGGGATGGAGAAAGAGAGGGAGAGAAACATTTGTAGAGAGAGAAACATCACTGGGTTGCCTTCGTAGGCTCCCTGACTTGTAGGACCGAACCTGCAACCTAGGCGTGTGCCCTGACTAGGAATGAACCGCAGCCTTTCACTTTGGGGGATGATGCCCGACCAGCTGAGCCATAGCAGCCAGGGATGGCTAATATTCTTTGATATATTTTTTGGCTTGGTCAAGATGTGGGGGAAAAGGGAAAATTAATATTTGTCCATTGTTCTTGTTAAAAAATATTGAAGTATTAAACTATATGCAGGGTCTGGCACAAATAATGCTCCCTCCTTATGACAAAATCACAAGTTTATAGTTCTGTAACATAACAATATCACAAGCACACCGTATGACATTTTAGGTGAAATGTTCAAATTGCTGTCCATCTTGTGTGAGACATTCACATACCCTAGCAAGCACACTCAAGCAAGCCTTACTTCTGCTGGACCCTGTATATAATATACTATTTAAAATATTTATTCTTTTTTATTTTTTTAAATATTTTATTTATTTTTAAAGAGGGGGAGAGGGAAAAAGAGAGGGAGAGAAGCATCAGTGTGTGGTTGCCTCTTGTGTGCCCCCTACTGGGGATCTGGCCCTATAGCCCAGGCATGTGCCCTGACTGGGAATTGAATTGGCTACCCTTTGGTTAACAGGCCAGCACTCAACCCCCTGAGGCACACCAGCCAGGGCTAAAATATTTATTCTTATATGGTTGAGGGGTTTGGGTAAGGAGATCCCTTTTACTTTAAAGTTCATTGCTAAAAAGTAAAGTTTTGTGATTTCATTCTCTGTATGACATTTCATATCATAGATGGATAAAATGGAGGCTTAGTTCATTCAGTTGCAGAATAGTTGATTTATGTGATAATCTGATATTGATCATTGATCTAGGTGAAACCTTTGGGGTTTACGTAGTTCAGCCTTGTACCAGTTAGAGGTGGCATTTCTGACAGTATCATCTAGCTTTTGCTTTGTCACTTTTAGAAGCAATAAGGAGTTCATTAACCAAGGCAGCCCAGTGTGCATTTGTACAGTTCGAATAGAGAAGATTATATCTCATCTGAACTAATTTCTGTCTTGTCTTTTATCCACCAGTCCTGGTTCTTTCCTTTTGTATTGAATGGAATAAATAAAAACCTTTTCTACATGATAGTCCTTTCAATTATTTTTTAGTCTAGTCATATGTATGTGTGTATTCATATAACTTGTATGACTGAAAAAGAGAGAAGGCAAACTGGGAAAATATTGTTAAAATTAGTAAACTGTGTAGATTAAAATCTTGAACTGTTTTAAGTCATAATGGCTAGATAGAATTGAATCCACAGATCTGCCTCACTGTATTACTTCCCTGATATCCAACAAAGGAGTGTATATACCACCAGGAAACAGGAAACTTTGCTAAGTCTTGCATGTAGTGAATATCTAAGTTCATGTTTAAAATTTCACGGTATATCTTAGGCTGTAGGTTAACATCACTAAAGGCATAACAATTTCATAAGCTATCATTTTAGATTATGTTTTACTGAGTGGGATAATTGTTGAAAATAAAAATTATGAAAAAGTTACATAATTCTTAAACATTGTCATGTTTTATAGGATGTAACTCTAAGCAGATTTTCCTTGTAATTATGTTTCACGTCTACTGGATTCTGTGGAACTGTCAAGTAATTCTATCATGAGTTTTTTGAGATTCAGTTTCAACTGATTTTACTGAATTATTTTTTATACTTATGGCAATAGAGGTAGTTTAGCATTAAAATGTCCTTCTCATTGTTTTAAATACCAGTCTAGATTTCCCAAGCATATTACAAATTCCTTAAGAAGAAGGGATCTTGTCATTTCTTACCTTGCACAAATTTAGCCATATTGATGATGCCTAGTAAATGTTTACTCATTTACTAAGTTTCATTTCTGTCACGGAAAAACATTTTTAATTAATGGGTATCTCTTAAATATAGTGAATTTTGATCAGTAAACATCTTTGATGAACTTCTAGAAAATGCAAATGTTCAAGAGGATATAGGTGAATATTCACATGAGGAACAGAAATATGCCTGCTGAAAGTTAACTGCATCAGAACTAGAGTCATTGTGTGTTTTGAGGTGCTAAAACATTAAAACCAGTAAAAATATTTGTAAGTATTATGATTAAATTGCATATTTCCATTTTTTGGTAACTACTTTGTTTTTCAGGTACATTCAGCACAGTCACTCAAACCTTTCCAGGTTTTCGAATTGGGGATTACTTTCTACATTAAAAAAAATAAAATAAAAATTTATAGTTAAGATCAGGAGTCCCCAAACTTTTGTGTAGTGGGTTTTTTCACTGCCCTAATGTCACACTCATCCTAGATTGAGGGTAGTCACTGTGTGTATGCATGTATATCGGTACAGATGTTGATATCCCAGGGAAAGTTACTAACTAGAACTGTGGAACCGTAAGTGGTTTGGGAGTGCCTGCTGGCTGTATTCCCTTCCCATTCGGGAATTTCAGGAAACTGAGGCGAGACGGTAATGGCACAGAGGGGGATGTGTCTGCTGCAGCTGGCTTGGAGACCTGTCAGGTAAGGCTTAAATAGCTCCCAGTAGATACTGTTCTACTGGTTGGTAATCCCTGATTAATATGTCCTGTTAGGATTGAGAGTTCCTGGTGTGGACTTCCTGTTTAAATCTCATATATTGGCTAACTTGTTCCTTAATTAAAGGGTAGGGGCTTCATGGGAGCGGGTAGGGCTCCCTTGGACTATAGGTTCAGTGGTCTGCTGCAGCAAGGTCTCCTGCCGCTCTTGAGCCACTTTCATTGTACTCCATTGCCTTCAGAATATGGGGCCAGTTTTTATACAAAGTAGCTGTGTGACTTTTGACACTCCCTTCTGTCCCTATGTTTTACATCTTCATTTCTATAATATAGAGGATTTTAAAAGTCTTTCTAATCTATTGTTTTGTGACCCAGTGATCTATAGGAGATAGGTATACTAAAAGGAGACAGATGAAGACAGTGATGAGAGGTAGCAAAAAGGAGAGAAGAGTTTGATTTTTGTACTAGACTTTAAAAGGACTTGCAAAGGCATGTGGACTTCCTTGACGTAGTCTGTAAATAGGAAATCCCACCAAGGCTCCCTTTGCATTCTAGGTGGAGATGAGGGGAGTTTTGTTTCTGTAGTATAAGATTAGAGTCTGGGGTAACTTAGAGTGTTGTAGTGGTTTCGAATGAGCCGAAAGACAGAGAGCACATTCCTGATTCTTAGCTGGATGTGGAGGTTTAGAAGTCAGTCATTTTCTTTCCTTTCAATCAAATAGGTTGAGAGCTCCAGGTTTTCTTTAATCATTTAGCTCAGTGGTGCCTAGGAACATTGTAGCTACTCAGTGGAGAGCGAGAGTGTTTATGTGAATTAAATGACTGTGCTGTATGTAACATGTCTAGTTAGGAGCAGTCCTCTAATTCTGTAGGAAGAAATTCACTGGTGGTAGCCTCTTCTGTTTCTTGAATTATTTGATTCTTCTCAACTTGACTGATCATCTTTATTCTTACTCTTTTTTAAAAAAAGATTTTATTTATTTATTTTTAGAGAGAGGGGAAGGGAGGGAGAAAAGAGAGGGAAAGAAATGTCACTGTGTGGTTGACTCACACATGGCCCCCACTAGGGACCTGGCCTTCAACCCAGGCATGTACCCTGACTGGGAATCAAACCGGCGACCCTTTGGTTTGCAGCCCATGCTCAATCCACTGAGCTACACTAGCCAGGGCTTTTTTCTCCCCTTACTCTTTGCTTTTCAGATGTGCAGTTAACCTGAGTAGGGCATGTGGGAAAGGTTTTAGTAAAAGGAGAGGAATTAAGAGATGTATCCCTTTTAAAACTTTTAGTGCACACAGACCTGTAAAATCTACCATGAATACTCAAATGTGGACTGCATGTTTATATGATAGATATATGTTTAGTTCTGGGTTTTTTTTTTAGTCAAGAATCTCTTCCATGTTGATGTGTATGAAGTGAGATGTTTTCTTATGCTTGTATACATATCTTCCCATATTTTAGATGTGGTTATCCAGATTTTAGGCTGGTATTCGTATAAATTGTAAGTAGTAATTAGAAGTCTCTTTGGGGGGCTTGTACCTTTTAGAAGACAGTAGGATATTAATACAATTATAGTCACCAGACTGCTGTCTAAGTCATAATTACTGTGGATGGTAATCTTATTGCCCACTGTCTGTGCTGTTGAAACAAATAGATTCGAAATGTAATGTCTTCACAGGACAGAAATTTATTTTTTGCTTTGTAACAGTGAAGGCAGATGTTCAGTTGTCTGGGATGCGCTCCTCCACATAGTCAGTTCGGAACCCAGGTCAGGTGGCTTCTAGGTATCTCTCCAGTCACCTGGAAGGGAGAAAGCTCGGAGGAGCATCAGTGGGAAATTGTTATAGACAAGTTTGGAAATTGGAAGCTCCTCCAGCGATAACTGTCTACCAAAATCTGGACTTTTGTTATTTAAAGCAGCTTGAATACATTTCCCATGCTTTTTGGGATGGAAAATTTTAACCGTTGAATCCTGTATATACATATTTGGGCATTATCTTATTTGCATCTTTTGTGTCTTTAGCTGTAGTAATTGATTTACCAGCATCATAAGAAATGAAGCTTTCCAGCATACCTGACATTTTTGGATATCAGAAACTTTATGGCTTTGTCAAAACTTGACATTTTCAACAAGTTTTCAAAGAAAGAGTTCCAGAATTTGCAGTCTTCTGTTGCTTCAGACAAATACAATTTTTTTGATGACTTGTGCTCAGCTTTATTTACCTCAGTGATTGTATTGAATCAGAATACAAATGATATCCTTCAGGTATCAGAATTCCTAGAGCAATTTGTAATTACTTAGAGTCTTTACCCTTTTCATTGTTTTCCTGCTCCAGTATATTAGATTGTAACTCCTTGAGGGTAAGGCCTTTCTCTTGCTCTCTGAATATGAAAATGATGCTGATAAGGTTATTTTTGGGGGGATGCCATTTTGAGGATCACTGCTCTATTAGGTGCTCTATGCTGTTTTTTTTTTTCCTTTTTTTTTTCTTATAACCCCTTTCTTCTCCTCCTAATCTGGTTAGGGCCAAGAACACAAATACATTTTTAATATCTTTTTTTAAAAAAAAGAAAAAAGGAAGACTGAGTCATGGACTTGAATCATTGCCTGTGAATAAGGTAAATGGGCTTTAAATTATCCTTTGGCTGAGGCTAGTTTCAGTCTTTTGGTTCCTGTCTGTGTTCTGGATAAATGAAGTTATTGGACAAGGAACCACTGAATTATAGGGGTTACTGGAGCTCAAGTCAAGATCACAAATACAGTTTTAATAAAACTGAGCAACAGGGATTTCTTCCACCTTAATAATGTTAATGAGATACAAATAACATAAATTAATTATTGTAGTAGATCTAACAAAATTTTCAGAATACCTGAAAAATGAATATCATAAATACCTTGGCTGTTTAAAATATAAAACCCCATGGGTCTAGAACTAGTAATCAAATGTCTTATTTGCACATTACATTTTAATGCATAAGTTTTTATGTAGAAATCCAAGTTAAAATTACAATGTTAACTAATATTAATCTTACATCATTTTTTGTGATTAGCTATAATTTTTTATAATCAGGCACACTTACCTTAGAGTAAGTTTCTGGTTTATAAAGAATACAACATTATTTATCACTGTGAATGAAGGATCCCATTTGCTCACAAACATTCACTATCATTTGAGAAGAAAAAATGGTTCTTTCGATCCAAAAGAGTTTGGTAGCCAACACCTGTCCTCTTCCCATTTTGTTTTGACCTTTAGTTTTAAATAACCTAAGTGTTAATGACTTAAAGGGTTGCCATCATTGCAGAGGCTAGATTATTTGGTCAAGTTGGGAGCAAGCAGGTCAGTGTTCTGTTTCTTCAAATATTATAGTGATCAAAGTAAATTACCTACTTATATAGGCCAGAGAGTATAGTTCTTAAAATTATAAATCAAACCCTAAAAGTATTTTTTTTTAAATGTGGACAACTTACATTTCTTACATTTCAGAGGTTTAGGCACTGTATTGTATGCATAGTCAATATTCTAATAATATTTTTGACTTATTTAATGAAAACTTATAGGGAAATGAGGCTATTGTGAGAGTAAGGCTGAAGTTAGGTCAAAGGGAAAGCTACTCTGTGTAGACATGGAAAGCAGAATAATTGTGCAGGATATGGTCCCCATAAAATATTATGTTAAGAGTGTGTGGTTGATAAAACTTAGTTTACATTCATAATATGAACTCACAGTTGTTTGCCTAAATTTGGTTGATGAAATTCAATAAATTTTGAGGGAGCTTTAGGGTTCTTAACAGTTTTATTAATGCTTACAGTATTTCTAATATCCGGGTAGTCCAAATACTTTATATCACAGATAGATATTCAGCCAAAGTAAAGAATGATTATATAAATCAGTTGCTGAAATTCTTTAGGTATTGAGGGGAAAACCAGAGATGGAAACCAAATTACATTTATTTTGGCCAGATCCACATGGCTTCTACTAAAAGTTATTTACTTACGTGTAAATATATAAAGCTTTTTAGAGCATGTTGAAATTTGTCATTTTTATTGTGTAATGTAATGAAGAGAGAAAATATTTGTACTTTTAATCAAATATAATTTTATAATTGAAATGTTACTGTAATTCAGTAATTAAAATTTCATGCTTTTTCTCTTCATATTTTCTTAAAAGTAAAAATAATGCTGGTTCTTTATTTCTTAAAAAATGAAAAAGATTACTTTATCGTTGATATCTTTGTCCTAGTCATATAATTTTTAGTTCAGTTCTTTCTTGGTGGAGGCTTTAAAAACAAGATTCAAGTTTCTTCCACTCATCACTATATTAGAAGTTATGAGGTAGAAATTGAATGATGACAAAATAGGAGTAGAATGAGGTATACCACAAATACTGGAGGGTTTTTGAATCTAAGGTTTGGTTTTCCATGAATCTAGATTTTGAGGATTTCATGAATAGAGAAATGTTTCTTCGGATCTTACGAAAAGTGTTGTTGTTTCAATGATAGCTGATGATTTTATTCTTTTCCTCTCTACATAGGAAATACTTCCATGTAGAATGTGAAGCTCCAGTACAAAAAAATCCATGCAGTGCATATTTCATTGAGAATTTAATTTCCATAGGCATAAAAACAATATCCACAGATTTAAATATATATGTATTAAGATTCAGAATAAGTATTTAGGTAATATATTTAACTTACATTAATTTTGGTTTTGACATGAATAACTTTCATCTACAAAATTTGTTTAAAAATGCTCTCTTTTATCGTGTTTAGTAAAAGCCTTATTCTGTTAACAGGAAAATAATTTATAGGTGAGATCTGTGGTGAAATTGTGCCTCTGTTAAATAATGGTCTCTGTGTGTACATACTTCCTATTATTTTTACAGAATAAATTCTTAGCTTAGGCTCAGTCCAAAACTTTTACCTGAACTTACAGATTAGAACACTATTTTCTTACCTTGTTTTTTTTTTTTTTTTTTTTGAGTAGATTAACACATGTCTAGCATGCATACTGTTAAACTGGAAAATGAGAATTTTAAATCAGCAATTTCAGGTGAAGGCAAGTGTAATGATATAATTGAAAGAATAATAGATAGTAGCTTTGGATGGTTGCTTTTAGTCATTCTTAAATAAAAGCAATGAGAGAAATTCTATTTATAAGCTCATATATCTTTTAATGATGAAAATAAACCTTAAAATAGTATGACTAAAAACATAAATAGGATAGAGTTTTTCCTCATTCGATATAGTTCTTTAGAGTCTTGCATGTTAATTACTTTATTCCATTTATTCATCTTATTAGTAAACACAATATTTAAAACTTTAATTATTTATGCATTTTAATATCCTATAGAGAAGCAGGGATTTTGTGATTTGCTCAATTGCATTGTTTCTTTATATTTTGGAAACTATGACAATTATATTTTTGAAGTTATGATTTCTTTCTTTTGGAGGAAAAGTATATTGTGTGGTTTGTGTGCATTTTTATGCTGTGAACTAATTTTGTGTTTGAGGAAGACTTAGCACTATCTCAGGATGTCATAACATGAGGGTAGAGGTGCAGTTGGTTTTCATTGTTTCACTGGCAAAAATCAGGGTTAGAGTCTAATTTAATTTTCCTGATGAGAGAGCTCTAAGTTTTTCTTACTTTTTTTTTTAAAGATTTTATTTATTTATTTTTAGAGGGGGGAAGGGAGGGAGAAAGAGAGGGAGAGAAACATCAGTCTGTGGTTGCTTCTCGAGTGCCCCCTACTGGGTACCTGGCCTAAAACCTAGGCCTGTGCCCTCACTGGAAATGGAACCAGTGACCCTTTGGTTCTCAGGTCGGCACTCAATCCACTGAGCCACACCAGCCAGGGCAGTTCTGAGTTTTTCATCATTATTTCTATAAGAAGAATAGATTTGTAATTTAAAATTTTTATCTGATGAAAAGTAGTTTATTTCCAGAGAAAATTTTAGTTTTGTTGCATTAAATAAAATGACTTTGTGAAATAAAATTAATGCATCTCCAATGTTTTTAAATTTTGAAAAATTTAAATTATTGAGGGGTTTTGTTTCTCATATTGAGTTGACCAAAAAGTTTTAGTTTCTTCAGTAGGATGGCTCTTAGTTGTCTTTAACTTCATTTGAAACAATTTTGGTAAATCGTATTGTGAAAGCTGTCGTAACATGATGAGTATATTCAAAAAACTTATCAAAATTGGTGAAATTTTGTGCAGCCATTTTAATATTGAAGATGGAAGAAAATACGTAACATTTTTGGCATATTGTGCTTTATTATTTCAAGAATGATAAAAATGCAACTGAAACACAGAAAAAGATTTGTGCAGTGTGTGGAGAAGATGCAATGACTGGTGGAAAGTATCAAAAGTGGTTTGCGAAGTTTCTTGGTACTGTTGGCGTTTTGGCCATGTAATTCTTTACTGTGGGGCTGTCTTATGCACTGGGAGATATTTAGCAGCACCTCTGGCTTCTACCCACTCAGAAGCCAATAGCAGGAGATGACTGACATACTCAACTATCCAAATCAATACAGTTACTGGTGAAAATGAAAAATGGGTCTTTTTGGGGGGAAAAAAAAAGTAAGGGCTTTTTTGGCCAAACCAGTACTTAACTCCTGGAGGTAATTTAATATGTGCTTATATTAAAAGGAAATAACCTTAGTATCCCTTGGGGAAATTGCTTGGAGAAACTTTTAAGCACATGTTTAGACTTGGTTTTATCATAAAGTAATACTATATTTAAACTGAAATCCAAGGGAAACATGACTGCCCACAATCCTCTCCAAAAAAGGAAGATCTCTTTTAAATATAATTGTGTAAAGTAATCCTTTTATTTTGCCACTTCAACAATTTTGACTTTTAACTCTAACATTCAGTAAGCCAAGTACACTTACTTACACTCATGAAATATTTCTGACTATAACAGGTTTATCTCATGGCTTCACCCAAACCTGCCATTCCACCTTCTTACCCAGATCCTTCCTTCCTTTTCCCTCCACTTTTGCAGATATCTGTTTTTTTAAAGCCTTTCTGATGATTCTGATGTCCATTTCTGGTTCAGAACCAGACCTTTAGGAGGCTTGGGGCAGTGGAGAAGAGCTAGTCTTGTTAGAATGAGGTAGAGCTGGACTTCTACTTGTTTTAGATACTTTCAATTCCATATGTTTGTAATTAAAAGAAAATGTTAACATTGTCAGAAATTTTTTACTTTTGGAGTATTTCATCATTATGGAGCTATCATCTGTGTGCATGCAGATGTATAATTTATATGTTTTAAAACAATTATAGGCAGCAAGGATTCTAAATTGCTGAATTTTTTTCTCAGCTTCAGTTCCCTCTTGAGCTAACTAAATCAAATGAAAATCTCCTAATTACCTTAGAAGACTATATCCTGACTTCCCCTGGTTTGTCACTGAACAGCAATTGGGGTCATGCTGCCCACTGCCACCCTCTAGGCAGAATTCCAGAGGTAAATGTTAGGTGACAAAGAAAAGGAGTCTTTTTTCGAAAGCTTCCTAATTTTGGAATAACAGCTTTCCACATGCATTAGCCACTGAAGCCTATCAATTAAGGCTAAACTCTAACACCTGAGTTCTATCATGCCCCTTGTTAGTTTTTAATTCTCTTATTTGTATAAGTTAGTGTACAAACTTAACAACATAAAACAAAAGCTAAACAATTTTGGAAGAATAGTGGCAGGTTTCTGCTTCAGGGCCCATCCCTTCTAGAACTGAAGAAAGATAACCCTGCAGCCCTCTGCCAGGCCAGCCTGATTTAGGCTGCATGTGGAATTATTTCCCAGCCGAAATACTGTCCTTCGGGAAATGAAAGCAGCTGCAGCATGATCGTCCAGGCTTTCTCAAGGAAGAGAGATGCTTTTATTTCAAATCTTCATGCCCATAATTCCATGCTCTCTGGAAGCCTTCAGCTTCTCAGCCAGTCCCATCCTAGGCTGTTTACCATCGCTTTGGACAGCTTCCTCCTAGGGCCCTGTCCCTACACCTTCCCAGTGATCTGATCAGATCTTTCTGGATCGAGTTCATTTTAGAATTTGGTAATTACTATTATTATTCTGCCTTCCATTTGCTGAGTTAAGGTTTTTTTCTTGTCTGGCTTCCAACTTTATGAAGTTGAGTAAACCTATCATCGCGCTCTGGAAGGTGTTTGAGCGAGAACTGGGACTCATCTTTGTTCTCTTTCCTTTACTCTCTACAGCTAATGTATGAGTAGTCTTGTCAATCCAACTTTCACATCATGTCTTTAGAACATACAGCCTCCATTTTAGAACCAGTCATCATTGCCTCTTTTGTGTACTCTTAACAGCCTAATTGGGCTACCCCTGCAGTTCATTTTCCATATAAAAGCAAAAACAATCTTAAATATAAATCGGATCATGGCTTTCTAATTGTCATTGGAGTACAGTTCAAGCCCCTTGATTTGTGTCTGGTATATCTCTCCAGTTTCACCCGTTCACTCTTAACATTGTGTGTTCAGTCCTGGCCATACTGGTCTTCCTCAAGCATGTCAGGCTGCTTGCTGGCTCTGCTTTTTGCCTGTATTGTTCCACCTGTTCGTTCTTTGGCTGACTCCTTTCCATCTCTTACCTGCCAGCTGAAGTGCCACTTATAAAGAAAGGCCTTTGACCACTGTAAAGGAAATTTTTTACCATTAGTTTCCACCATGTTATCCTGTCTATTTGCTTTGGGAACATGAGGAAATTCCCAAAGGAAAACAGTTTGAGGTTTTGTTTAAATTAGGATGAGTGGTCCTCCTCACTCCCATGGGGATATAACCTCCCTTGTGGCAGG
This sequence comes from Carollia perspicillata, assembly GCA_004027735.1. Taxonomy (NCBI): domain Eukaryota; kingdom Metazoa; phylum Chordata; class Mammalia; order Chiroptera; family Phyllostomidae; genus Carollia; species Carollia perspicillata. The sequence goes on from PVKM010001551.1 coordinate 18,913, forward strand.
AACCATGTCTAGATGCTCAGTAAATATTTTTAGAATTAAAATAATCGAAGATTACCAAAAAGACTACCATTCTTTTCTTATTAAATGAGTCTAGTGCCTTTTATTTTGTCTCGTAGAGGAACTACTCTATTATAAAGTACGTATCCTTTTTGAGAATTAATCTTTCCCATCTCAGTGCTTTTGTAGTGTTTTGAGTATTATAATATTTTTTTAAAATTTCATCTGTATGTTTTGTACATATTTATTTCTTCCACCAAAGTTAAATATTTCTAAGAGTATTTTTATCATTTCATCCATTATTGTGATCACACATGGAAACCTAGAGTAAAAATTTAAGCACTCTAGTGGGCTTTATGATGGTGTGTGAACTTTATAAGGTCAGGACTGGACTTTGTTTCTTGAATTCCTGGAACCTTGCTCACTGCCTGATCTCGGCAGGAAAGCTTTCAGATGTGATTACAGATAAGAATCACCTGTGGTGCTTTGACACTCCCGCTCCCCCTGTCCTCCTCTAAGACCTAATAAAACAGAACTCCATATTTGGAGGATCGGCCTTTGTACTTTTAAAAGCTTCACGGGTGATTCTGACATCTACCCCCTTTACTTTGAGAGAAAAAAAGATCAAAATGTCAGAAAATTTGAAGGAATGTGAGATTTTATCAGATTGGAATGAGGATATCTAGGAAAGAAAGGCTTATGGAAAAGGAAGTATTTGAGATGGGTTTTAAAGGATGGATAGGATTTTTTAAATCATTTTAAAAACAGACAGTTGAGAATCTATCAAACTTCTTTCCCCAGTTTTGTTTTAATGGGTTTAAAAGCATAATATAGAAATGTTCTCACCCAATCAGTAGACTTTCAAAAAGTAGTTTAATTTAAAAAGTAACAGTCTGAGTTAGGTAAAAACTGAATAGATGTGAAGAAAATCTGGTGGGTATGGAGCAGGTTTCTGCTGGGACAGGGTCCTGCTGGAACAGGCATTACCCTTAAATGCGATTGTGGGGAAGTCGATGGAGTTCCCTTGGAGGGGCTAGAGTATAGGGCAGGGGTTTTTGTTTGTTAATTTGTGTTTTTAAACCAACTAGCACTTTGTTATGTTTTCTTAAAACAAACTATTTTGGTAGCAGTGTGCAGTGATTCCACAGAACAGTTTAAATTATTATCATTAGTTACTTCATTTGGATACTTCTGTTTTTCCACCTTAGACTCTTAGCCACTGCTTTTGTTATATAGAGTTTCTTTTTCATTAATCTTTTCAAAAAATGTTTTTGAACTCTGTCATTTGTGTATGGAGAGCCACCATCTCTGAAATATCACAAGAATAGAATTTTCTTCAAAAATTAAAATTTTGCAAGTGAAAAAGGTTAAATTAGTCAGGAACTTAGGAAAATTAATGAAAAATGGCATTGAGATAGGATAAAATTTTCATATATGTAAAGTACCCATTACCTCTCAAAATCTTTTCCAGCTTTATTTGCCATTAGCACCCTAGAGTTTGGTACACTGTATTTTGAGGGTTGTCAGATTTCGGGGGAAGAGACTAGCAGGAGATAAGACAGGAAAGATGGTTTAGGTCAGGGGACTCCAACCTCCATCCCCCGCCCCCAGGGCCACTGGCCACTGACTGGCGCCTGTCCCTGGCCTGTTAGGAACTGGGCCTCACAGCAGGAGGTGAGCTTGAATGTTCTGCTCTTGAACGATCCTGAAACCATGCCCCAAACCCTGGTCTGTGGAAAAATTGTCTTCCACAAAACTGATCCCTGGTGTCAGAAAGGTTGGGGACCACTGGTTTAGAGAACATGTATAGCAGGAACTTACAACTCAGCAGGCATCAAGAACTTAAGGCTTTATTACCATTTCTGCCCCTCCGAGAACCTGTGAACCAGGAATACCAAAACTTAATTAGAACTTAGAACAGTGGTTTTTAAACATTTTTAAAAAGCAGGGGAACTCTTATGAAGTCTGTATACAATCCCCCAGTCTAAAATTATATAAATTAGATAAAACTGGCATTTTTATGCTCAGGTTTATTAAATTTACTCAAAGTTATTCAGTGAAATAACAAGTCTGGTTGGAATTCTGTGGAATGCAATAGCTTAGCCTTGATGTGTAAAGAATAATTGTCTTATATTTCTCAGCCTCCTTTTCTATGTATTCTGTCATGTAGAACATGAAAGACATGATTCACATGAATAAGTTGTGTACTTACTCAATTTTATCCATGTACCTGTGCATTTAAATATTGATTATCACAGAGTCACTACCTTCCTAATAAAAAATCTGTATACATACACAGAGTGACTGGAGAGGCTTTATTCGAGGTTTTCATGAAAATATCCTACCCAACACAAATTAAGTATGTTGGTGATAATCTCTAGTATTTAAAGGATGAATGCATGATAATTTGGACCTGCATTTGTGATTTTATTATTGATTGAATAAATAGTGAAAAAATAGAAGAAATTCAAATCAAGAATTTGCAGAACTCAGGGTTCTGCTTAATACAGTTTGAAAACCACTGGCACAGAAGGCCTATGGAGAGAACTTATATTGTACACAGGTTAAGGAAGCTGGGAGGGTTATAGCTTTTCTCAACCTAGATTCCTCATCTCAACCACAGAATACAGAAAATGATTAGTGTTGAGTGGCCATTTTGTGAATTTTGAGGATAGTACACAACACGTACCAATTATTATACACTGTGGGCTGTTTTAGCTCATTAGGATTGAACTCCTGAGAAAGGCTAGGAAAGTGAGTAATCAGTAAGGCTTCAAACCAACCAAAACAATACCTGCCACCCCTGCAAATTCCCAAAGTGTCAGATGCCTGTGTCAAATGAACACAATTTTCAAGGAACTGTGTAGTCACTACTAGTTCTGTCCTCCATAAATCTGAGCCCTAAGGCACTGAGATCCTTGGTTGAGAATCAAGAATTTTTCATATTACAACTTGGAAATGACAAGGAAAAATCTTTGATTATAATTTTCCCCCACATTTGAATAAATAATAGAATTAATAAATTTAAAAAAATGGAGAGTTGTACCAGTGACATTGTGATTCTTTCTGGATGCAGTCTTCAGTAACATGTTTGTTTTGTGAAAACACTTTAACCTAATTCACATGAAAGGACAAAATGACATTTCAGTGTTCTAAAATTAGCTAGAGCTCTTTGGTTACTTCTTACTGAGTTTTTCCCCTCTCGTATCCATAATAATTTATTGTTGTAGACAAAACCACTAACTCCCGAAATGGGAAGGCCACTTTTTCGTTGTGATGTATCTTGAAGCTCAAAGGCTCTGTGCATGTTGCCATGTTGACTGCTTCTGGCAGGGGAAACATTTAATCCCTCCACACACAAACTCCACATACATGTACACTAGGAAAGCTGTTCTTCAAAGATTAAAGATGAAACAACAGTTTTGGCCCTTGGAATACTTTCCATTTATATACTCTGCAAATTTCTTGAGTATGAAACCCTGTGTTTTGCATAATGACTTCTTGTAAGCTTTTTAAAAGCTATATAACATTTATTTTAACTGAGTGAAAGCTTTAACCACAAACGTCCAATGGCATATAAATGCCTTCAGTTTGTTGGCTACTTTTGTAGTTGAAAGGAAGTTGAACTATTTTTTTTTTTTTTTTGGACCCAATAAGTTGTCCTTTCCACTTGGGTGTTGAAAGAGCTTATGAGCAGTAGCTGTTCTGATTTTTGTTGGTTGTTTTCTCTAGGGAACAAGCTACCCTCTGAGTCAGCACTGGACTTGAAGATAAATCCTACAATTCATGAAACTGACTGATTCGACTAAAGGATGGATAGTTTGGGCAGCGTTGGACAGCTCTGTGAGGGGTCTGTTTGTTCAACTGAAGGGATTGTTGAGTTCAGCAACTTTTCATTCCCCAAGTATAAGGGGTTGCTGTTGTAAAAACAGGGTCTGTGAGGGAATCAGTTCTGGCATTTAACACCAGTGTTTTTACTGACTCCATTTTCCTTTTCTCACCACACGTCATGGGACAGGTCTTTAAAGTGTAGAAATTTTACTGCTGTTTTTGGTCACCACGAAGTAGTCTGCCCCTGAGAGGTTAAGCTAGGAATTTTGCAGTGTACTTATGAATCGGGGTTACCCCTTTGTCACATGGGGTATAAACATTTCTCTCAAGTAAACCTTTTGGCATTTAGGTTGTTTTATCTTTGCAAAGGGAGTGTGCATTTGTGTCCTGAAACTTTTAGGGTTAAATGGAACTTAGCTCGATATAGATGAGTGAATAATTTATATTTTGGCTTATGGCTAATATTATAATATGATTTTGATAATCAGCAATTTTTACCTTCAAAATTATAGTACTTTTTAGTAATCTACCTTTGACAAAATAAGAATAATGTTTAATGAAATAGATTTTTAAAAATCTGAAACATGAAGAATTTAAGCTACAGAAAGAAACAATTTTTGTATCCTAGGAGTCTAGGACATAATAAATTTTGCAGGAATAATGTGGATTGTCTTTTTTGGGAGCTTTTAAAAACAGTGTGGTGTAATACAAGAAATACTTTCGCTAAAGGCACACCCATGTAGTAACACATATATCCCTGTTGTTCAAGAGTTAAAAGTTTATAGCTGTATTAATTTTATTTTAATTAACTGAAAGGTAGTTTGACTTAAAATATATAAGGATAATGGGAATTTTACCTAGCCAAGATTTAACTTTATCATTATTAAGTAGCCTTTATTTTTTAGGCCAGAAGGGCAAATTTTCATTCACATCAGAGTTTCAAAAATTGGACTTTAGACAAGGGAGCTTTTATGTAGTACAACTTAAGGTTCATTAGTTGCATGATTATTGTGATCTTAAGTGTAATACTTTTGATTAAGAACATTTTCAGCCAGTTTTGATAATTACCTGCAAAGCTGAATTTGATTGAATGATCAAATTATTATGGGCAAAGAAATAAAGGCTAGTATTTCCCTTAGCTGGTACTTCCTAATTTTGTTGCTTTTTGGATGATCATTTGTTTTATTTTGTAGTTTGTTGAGGATTAGATCCACATTTAAAATGCACACATATCTGTCTATATGATGGCTGTCTCAGTTATATCTTTATTGGTGTCTACTTTTCCAAGTTTCCTTTGTCACCTCTTTATCACTTAAAAAGGATAGTGAAATGTTCCCAAGTTAAAATTCAGTAAAATACTGACTTTATTCCTCCTTGATGGCAAGATATTGAAGGACTATTGCCATTAGTCCTCTTATTGGTCAAAAAAAGTGACCAAGTCATAATCAAGATATATTCTTGGAGTTTATCATGCTACCTATTATAAAATAGATCCCATTAATTTAATAATAGGCTTTTTGGGGGGAGGAAAATTGTTGTTAGATATATAAATATAAAAGTAATCTTTAATAAAAAATAGTTCAAACATCAATATTGCTAGGATTCTTCAGAAATACTAAATTTTAATTGTCTTTCAATTCAGGGGTCATCTGAATCATACTCATATGCAGCAGTTGTATGTGGCTTCATAGAACTGCTTTATTTTCATAGTACCTAAAGCATTTGGACTGACAGTGTAATTTTGAGGCATGTTGTATAATTTAGAAACTTTAACAGATAAATGTTTTGAACTGGTTGTACAATCCTCTCTTCCTTTTAACGTATTATATGTTCTGAAATTTGACAGTTTTGCCTTTAGTCACATTTTATACTCTAACTTTTCCTTTTAGGAGCATTATTTGCTATGACCATTAGGGATTTAAATTTAGGTTAAATTCAGCAGCATGAAAGTGCTGCAGTGGACTGTACTAGCACCCGAGGGACCTAGATTCTAGTTTGATTTCTCTCATCACTGAGTTAATGTAACTGAACTCACCACTGAGCTATGTTGAGCCCCATTTTTCTAATTTGTAGAAAGAAGGGAAAATGCTGTTTACTTCTGGCTTAAAAGTTAGAAATTATAAAACATTTTTTAAAACTACCAGCAAGTTCATGAAGTAGATTATTATTTATTTTTAAATTTAAGTAGGTAAGTCAAGTCTTCAGTATTTTTTAAAAAATTATGAGGTTAAGGATAATTTGATGGGGTGATTATTGCAAAGCAAAAATATTAACTAAGGATTTCTAAATGTAGGATTTTGAAATTTTTATACAGTAAGTCCTCTCTTAATGTCATTGATATATTCTGCGACTTTAAGTGAAAACACATTTAATGAAACTAGTTTTACAATAGGCTAATTGATATAAACAAGGGTTAAATTCCTACAGCATCTCATCAACACTAATGAAATGACATTGAACAAAAGTATTTCAAGGACCTGATGTATTCTTTTATTATGAGGCAGTAAAGATGATAATAACTAATATTTCTGCAGACTTGTGCTCAAGCTTATTTAAAATGTACACTTAAAAGAAATAGATTTTATTTCAGGTAAAGTTATTTAGTATTCAAACAGCTTTTTCATATTTCCTATCTGACTGTAACCGTAAAAAAATTTAGTGCACACCACAGAGCATCACTTACAATCAGTTGTTTTCCTCTAAAACCATGTCCCACCTTAATTGACCAGTTGGTTAACAGTGTTTCTCTGACCTTAATATTACATTCAGTGTTTTTAAACTTATTTATTAAAAAGCTGAATCTTTTGTTACCTTTAAAAAAAGCAGCATGTCTGTATATACTCTTTGTATGTAAATGTATTCGTCAACTATAAATATCTTCCAGGATTTAAGATTATTTCTTTAGGGTTCTTTACAGAACTAGAATTTCTGGGACAAAGGCCATGAAGGTTTTTAAGCTGTCAAAATTGAAAGCAGCTGTTTTTATGATGTATATGCCAAATCATAGCATAGGTGACGATCATCTTTGGGATTGATCTCAAAGTTTGATACTAAAAAGAAAGGTTGTTATTTCTGGTAGTTAAGTAAACCTTTTGAATGGCTTTTATAATTTTAGTATGCTAGTAGCTAAAATAGCACTTAACTAATGATCTTACAAAGTCTCTTCTATTTAATGGTAGTAGCCGAAATCTTATTTTAAGCCATAACATATATATTTAATTAGTGTATATGTTTAGATAGTTTATATACTAGGGAAAGGAGCTAGTGAAACAGGTTCATCTCCTTTTTGTATGAACAATATTTCATTTTTCTTTGCTATATGTCCTAGCCATGTAGTATACAACATTAATATATGTCATTTTTATCAATATACATGGACAAAAAGTGGTGGGATCAACATAAATACATTATCCTAATTTAAGGCTTACTGTTTTTCTTCTCCCCCTTGTCTGAGGAATATGTATGTGTAGATGAGAAAAATAAAACATTTGCTCTTGTAATTTTCTACAACAAAATTCACTGTACTATAGAGCAGAATTAGGGAAAAGTGGTAATGATAACTATACTGGAGACAATTTAAGCTCTTTGTGCAGAAACTAGTTAATGTGGCAGACTGCTGTCCTTAAAAAATCCAGTTTGCAAGGTTGGCGCTTGGGCTGGTATCTTCTGGGAACTTGGAGAGTGTTTCCATTCGAGTGCCTGTTTGACCAGTCCCCTATTAAAACCTGGGGCACTGAGTCTCTAGTGAGCTTCTCTGAGCATATGCATTGCACATGCTACTGGAAGAAGAGTGAGTTGTGTCATCTCTCATAGGAGGAAGAGAACGTAAGGAATCTTGTGCTTGAATTTCTTTAGATGCCTTCTGTGTCTTTTCTGTCTGGAGATCGGGATGTGCATGCTTTCCACATTGCAGCGATAAATCTTAGTCCTGAGCACCACTTACTGCTGAGTCGTTTGGGTTCCAGGGAATTTCTGAACATGGGGATGGGCTTGAGGGCCCCCAGTCAAGTATCTCTGTTACTAAATTTACTGAGAAACTCTGTGACTTGTAGGTTAAAGTAATTTTATTTTATAGTAATCACCAACATCACATGAAGAGTTTGGTGCATTTCTGACATTATTCTGCAACTTTTAACATTTTATTTTACAAAGTTCTAGTCAATAGAAATCTATCTGCATATAACATCATTACCTAGAGTCGCTTAGAGATTCGCTAGACAAGTTGCATCAAATTGCTGATAACCGCCACTAGATCTAAACTTTTAATTATTAAAATGACTGCAATTAAATACTTTTCTTTTAACTCATTTTTCCTTCTGCTAAGAACATCTAGTGCTAGAAATGGACTAAAATAAAGCTTGTCTCTGAAGCACTGAAAGAGCAAATGGGGAGAGAAAAGTGCTCTGAACTGAACTTTGGGGTGGACCTTTTGTACTGACCCTTCACATTAACAGCGAAGTCAAGGAATATAATTGGTTAATTCTTAATATGCTTAAGACCTTGTTAGAATTTAGGAGTGCAATATAAACTTAGTGTCTGTTTTGGGGGGCTAATGCTGTGCATCGTTTTATTTGTTGGGAGGTGGGTATGATGGGGGAATTTGGTTGAAAAATGAACAGAGGAAGAAGTGTATTTTTAATAGTACCTTTGGGTATTTTTGTGTTCCTGAATATGCTCATATAAATTTAGTATGATTTTTTTCTCTTAGATGAAGCCCCCAATATTGGCCCTGTTAAGAAGGTTATGCTTCCTTTATTTGTCTTCAGTTTAGCTTCATCTGTTCAATATGAGATATATTTTGGTAATCTAAACTTTCTTTTCAACGTAGCCATACATGGCAGTTTATTATTGGGGATTTAGTTTGGTTATAGGAACTTTGTTAAAATCTTTAGTGTAACTTAAATATACATGGGCTACATTGACCTGGAAGGAGTAATACTAGAGTAATCAGATTGTTCTTCAGAAGAATGTCCTTCACCTCAAGTTTTTTAAAATTTCTCTTTCACAATGGCTTGTGGCTTATCTCACATCTGCTTTTACATAGGGATAACTGACATATATTGCCACTTGACAGCATGACTGTCACTTTTCTTCTGCCTTCTCGCTTTACTCAGGTAATTCTGTGACGGCGTTCTCCATTTCCTGATTATAGCTGTTACTGTATTTAGCAGCTTGGTTGTTGGTACCGAGTGGGAAACTTTCACATTTTTGTCTTTCCTTTTGACACATTTATCGCGTGCTGGTACTGTACCATTCCATGTGTAGTTGAGGATAGCGAGAGTATTAAGGCATGATTCTTCCCTACAGAAAGATAATTTGAATTGTGTGGTACTAGCAGCAAAAGATCAAATGCAGAATGATGAGCATAATTTTAAAAAATGGGTATCGAAAATTTTATAGAGTAAGAAGATTTTTCAGAGGGATGAATTGGGGTTTTCTGTGAGGATAGAGTTTAGAGAATTTGGTGTTGGCAAGGAGGGCTGTTGATTAATGTACCAGAAAAGTTTATTCGGTAACACCTGTCCTTGACTCATGAAGCAGCATGGTGTCTTCAGGAAAGTTGTATGGATTCTTGGTAAAATGAAGAAAATCATCATTTTAGTTATTACTTTTCTATGCATGAACATGGGCTCTCTCTCCATTTCTTTTTTCCAGGTCTTTTCACAATGTTTTATAATTTTTTGTACTCAGGTCTCATAAGTACTTTGTTACATATTCTGAGATCTATTGAGTTTGTTGGTATTATAATTGGAGTATTTAAAAAATAATTGTTTTCTAATTGGTTATTTCCAGTGTTTTAGATATGTGGTTAAGTTTTGTATGTTGGTTACTTTGATAAACTCTTAACATTTTGCAGATTTTCGTAGATGAATAGTTATCTGCAAATAGTGATAGTTTTACCTCTTCCTTTGTAATCTATTTTATTTTGTTGCATTGGCAAAGGCCTGTTGTGTGTTACTGTATAGAAGTAGTCATAGTTGACATTTTTATCTTGTTCCCGATTTTAAGAACAATCTTTCTGATGTTTTCATGTTTAGGAGTATCTTCACTTTGGTTTCTCAGATGCATTTGTAATCTGAGGGGACTTTTTTGAGTTCTCTGGGAGAAAAAAAACATTACTTTTGTTTTTTCCTGGAAGGATTTTAAAAGTAACCTAAGCACTTTTTCATGAGGCATTTATTTATTCAGTAAATCCGGTGGGCCACAAAGTTGAGCAAGACAAAAATACCCACTTTTATGGAATTCATAGCTTTTATTTTTTATTTAATGACTTTTTTGTTTAAACTACTTACTACTGTTATGTCAATTAAAACGTTTTAGTTGATAGATACTGTCAAATTTTCTTTCAAAAGACATTGTAACAGTCAATACTGAAAGTGTGTGAAAGTATTTATAATGCCATTCACCCTTTTAATAATTGTCTAAGTAAACTTTTAAATCTATGCCAATCTACCAAGAGACTGATATTATACTGGTTTTAATTTGCATCTTTTTAATTATCAATGAAAATGAGCACCTTTTTATATATTTGTGGTTTTTAATTTTTTTCTATGAACTGGCCACCCTTTGTATAATTTCTTTACTTTCTGTTGGTTAATTTCTGTTTTCTTGAAGATTTTAAGAACCGTATTTTAGGCAGAGTAGCCCTTTATTGTGTTGCACATATCCTTTTTTTTGTTTTGTAGAAATATTTAGTTTTTTACAAGTCAAATTGACCGACATTTTCTTTTTTACCTTTATAGTTTGTGTCTTTATAACATTATATTTAAAAAAAAAAAATTTTTTTTTTCGGCTAATTTCATTTTAAACTTTTAAATATTCACTCTGTTAGAAACTTATGTGGCTATAATAAATAAAAGAATGAGTTGCTTTTATTTATTTTGTCTTAATAACCATCTGTTTGCTTATATCTTTATTCATTCCATCATTTAGTGTAGCTTTATATTGTTTTTTAGTATCTACTGGTCTTACATTATACTTTTTTTCTTCCTCCTTTTATATTTTAATTCTTCTTTTTTTTCCTTTGCTCTTCCTTAGTACTGGCTTTTTTTTTTTTAGTTATTTTTCTGGCTATTAATGCTTATTTATCCACGTGGTTATAATTGTTTTGGCTAATTTAAAAGATTTTGTTGTTACTTCAGTAGAGTTTAACCTTTTCTTCATATAAGTCCTGCACATTTCCAGTTACATTTGTGTCTAGATATTTTATCTTTTTATTGCTAATAACTAAGTGGATTTTTTTGCAGTTTATTCATTGCCCATTCTCCTGTTGGATTGAGGTTTTTTTATCTTTCCTCATTTCTAGCAATGATTTCATATTAACTATTTTTCGTTGAGATATGTAATTGACATATCAAAATATATTTTTAGAGTGTACAATTCCATAGTTTTCAGTATATTCACAAGATTGTGTAACCCTTCGTCACTCACTAATTCCACAATGTACTCATCACACCCCCCAAAAAAGCTGCCTATCTATTAGTAGTTATTCCCACTGCTCCCTTTCCCCAGTTCCTGGAAAATAGTAATCCACTTTCAGTTTTTGTGGATTTGCCTGGTCTGGACATTTCCTATAAATAGACTCATACAGTAAGTGGTCTTTTTGTGTCTGGCTTCTTTCACTTGTTTTCAAGGTTCATCCATGTGGCATGTATCAGTGTTTTCCTTTTTAGGTGAATGTATTTTTCCATTTTATGTATAGATCATATTTTGTTTAACCATTTATCAGTTGATAGACATTTAGGTTGTTTCCAGTGTTTAACTTCTGCATAATCCTGCTCTGAACATTCATGTACAAGTCTTTTGTGTGAACATATATTTTCAATTTTCTTGGGTAACATTTGGTGGAGTTTCTGGATCCTAATGATAACTCTGTGTTTAACAATTTGACGAACTGCCAAACTGTTTTCCAAAGTGACTGCATCATTTTACATTCCTACTTGCAGTGTATGAGGATATAAATTTCTTCATTTCCTTGCTAACAGTTATTGTTACTGCCCTTGCTTTTGATTATACCCATCCTAGTGGGAATGAAGTGGTATTGTGGTTTTGATTTGCATGTCCCTGATGACTGATAATGTTGAACTTCTTTGTATGTATTTATCTACCGTTTGTTTATCTTCTTTGGAAAAAGTGTCTATTCAGATCCTTTGCCCATTTTTAAATTTAGTTATTTCTTTTTATTGTTGAGTTATATGAGTTCTTTATATATTCTGCATACTAGACCATTATCAAATATATGATTTGTAAATATTTACTCTTATTCTGTAGGTTGCCTTTTCACTTTCTCAATGGTTTCCTGTGAAGTACAAGTAGTTTTAAATTTTAAAGTTCATTTTATTTTATTTTTGACTGTGTATACTCCAGGTGTCTTATCTTGAGAAAATACTGCTTAGCTAAAGGTCATGAAGGTTTACACTTGTTTTCTTTTCAGAGTTCCATATTTTAGCTCCTACACTGAGGTTTTTGATCTCTTTTGACATAATTCTTGTATATGGTATGAGGTAGAGGTGGGTTATTACAGGTTTCTGATTTATGTAGTGGTCACCCCTAGAATTCCACCATTCATGCTTTACTAAGTATAACATTGTTGAAGGGGAAGAAAGATATTAATACAAGGGTTTTTAATGACTTTGTTCCTTTCTGCCCATTTTCTATGCTATACTTAGTTATCTTGAGTTTTAATTATACTTTGACTTTAACCTAATTATTTATGACTAAGAATTCTTCTTTTACTGTTAATGCTTATTGTTTTTACCATACATTCTTATATTCTATGCCTTTTGGGAAAGGAATTTTCTCTCTACAGAATTTGATCAGTTAATTGTTCTTTCACCAAGGAGATGTGTATGACAAACTGTAAAATTGGCTTATTTTTCTCTTTGTTTGCACATTGCATATAAACTTTAAGGTGATAGTTATATTCCTCCTTTACTTTGAATATGTAATTTCATTGTCTAGTGTTGCCGATGCAGTCTCCTGTCAGTGTAATTGTTCTTTTTATTTTAGATAATTTGCCTGTTTCTGGTAGCTTACCAGGTTTTTTTCTCTTTGTCTTTGGTCTGCTAGTATTTCACCTGATTGATTGAAAGGGACTTATTTTTACTTCTGTTCAAAACTCTTGCTCAGGACTTCTTGAACAAGAATTTATATGGTAAATTAGTTCTTGAAAATTGCAAGTCTTTCCTTTGAATATTGCTTCTCCAGTATTCTTTCTTTTTTCTCCTGCACATTTGCCTTCTTGTTCTACCTTTTGTGTCTGTAATTCACTCTTTTATATTTTCCAGGTTTTATTTCTAGTGAACTTCCTCATCTTCTCTGGTTGACTTTTTCTCTCTTTGATAGTGTCTACTTTGCTTTTTTAATTCATTGATTTTTTTCCCTTAATTTTAATGATTATATTTTTACTCTTGTAGAGTCTGGTTTATTCTGTTTCAGAGGAACAGATGTTTCTTTTTTGTGTAATATTTGTCACTTCTTTCATGTCTTTAGTCATTTTAGTTGTTATTTTATCTCATTTACAGAGTTCTGTTATCTGGGACTCACTGTTCTCAGGGTCCTAATTCTCAAGTATATTTTGCATCCTGATTCTCATTTTGAGAGTTCTTTTAAAGTGAGATTTATTTTCTGGGGTGATACCCTGAATGTTCTGGGTTGTAAAAATATTCATCAGAATAATTGGTGTTTGCCTCATTTAGGTGCCAGAGAAGTTCAAGTTTTATGTTAATCTCTTACTGCGGTTCCTATAATTCCTGGGAATTTTCTCCCATGTCTGTGCGTGGTACAGGCACGAGGTTTCCATTTCCACTGATACCACCCCAGCTCTCTTATTTCTTCCATCTTTCCGTCACAAACAAAGTTACCTTTTACCTCTGTGGGCTGATAGTTTGAAATTTTCTTACCCTAGATTCACTGATGTGCAGCTTCTCAAGACTCCTGTCTTTACACTAGTATTTGAGTTCCGTTCTCCACATTTAATGTGCTGAAGGCCACACTTCATATGCCCCACATGGGCATTAAAGCCTCAAGTTGTAGACACTGTATCTGGCATAGGTTGTGATTTTCCAAACTTCCCGCAATAAAACCTCTTAATTCCAAATTCTGCCTTAGTTTTACATTTTTTAGAGTTTTGTTGTTCTTTTTATCTCAGCTGTATTTTTAAAATTGGGTGTTGTATTTTGTCTTATAGTTCTAAGTATCTGTAACATCGGTGGGGGGTGAGGGAGGGTATCTCTGTTCTTTAGCCTCATTTCCCAGAAACCATATTGCCCTAACTGGCTGGTTATATTTAGGAAGGCTGTTCACTTAGTATATACAGAGTGGGGCAAAGTAGGTTTACAGTTGTTCAAATGCAAAATAATACGATAGTTAATAAATTATAGTAATAGTAATACAAGAATAAGCTCTGTGTTTCACAGACTCACAACTGAAAACCTACTTTTGTCCCACCCTGTAATAGTATTGTAAACGTTTAATATAATGAATTATGTCATTATTTACAACTCTTTTTTGTTGGTTTTCTTTGTTTTTTCAGGTAAAGAAAAAATCATCTCACCCCAAAATACTGACTTTTGCCTACATAAATTAAACTTGAAATTTCCTGTATCTCATTTCTTTATTTTGTTAATTGCTCTTGTTAATTTCTCCAGTGAGCATTTCTGTATTGTTCCTAACTTTTATTTGAATTGGATACTTTTTAGAAGAATTTTTTTCTAATGTTCAAAGGCAGTTAATTTATTATACATGACTTAAATATCTCAGTTTGCATATTCAGTTACTAAGAAATTATACTGCAATTATTGTGTGTGGTGTCATCCAAAAGTTATTATTCTAAGAGTACAGAATAACGTTCTCCAAGAAGATGTATGTACATTTTACTCAGTTCTTTAACATGTTTGTAAAGTATTTTGGTGACACAAAGCCATGCCTTTTGTGATTACTTTTGATATTTCTGTAATCTAAGGGTTAATAACATTTCTAGCTTCCTATACAGTTGAAATTTTGTGTTATACTTTTGAGTAGTGATACTTACTATTTTACCAGTCAGCCTCAGCTCAGATTTATGAACTCAGATTTCATTGTTGCAGCTTTGAATTAGAATAGCCACAAAATTAAAAATTCTTGAGTGAGTGAAAGCTTTTTACCAAGAATTTAAGAATTCTTAAATTCTTGATAAGCAAGAATTTGATATTTGAATATTTGATATTTGAGTGATAAGCAAGAATTCTTAAATTCTTGATAAGCAAGAATTTACAACTTGTAAATTCTACTATACATGAATTTTCTTAACTGATTTCAGGTCTTTCTGGTAATCTTTTTCAATGTGTTCAGTCTTTTTTTTTAATCTTTCCTCAAGAATATATTTATTGTTTTTTTGGGGGGTGGCAGCAGGGGCACAGGGGGAGAGAGAGGGAAACATTGATTGGTTGCCACCCCCCTGTTCCCTGACCATGAAGGGAATACAATCTAGGTATGAGCCCTGACCAAAGATTGAACACGCAGCCTTTTGATGTATAGGATGATGCTCCAAGCAACTGAGCCACTGGGCCAAGGGCCCCAGCATTCAGCCTTAAAGTGAGATTCTACTGTTGTCTCACTTACTACGCATCTACTTTGATGTCAGCAACTCTGGCTTTACCCCATGCCACACCTTCTCCTCTCCACATAGCTCAGATAGTCCTGTTCACTGAGTATAAGACCTAGGAATTGGGCAGCTGTAGAGGATATCAGCTAAGACCACAGGCTTTGAAATGAAATAGACCTGTTTTGAATCTTGATTCTCTTCTTTAATAACCTATATTTGCCTTTACAGTAAGCTTAAAAATATTATTGTTAGTTTTTCTCTGTGAGGTGAGTGTGATATACCCACCTCAGAAGGTTGTTGTGAGGATGAAAAGACTAATATAAGTGAAGCACTTTTATTAATGCCGGACGTATGGAAGGTGCCTAAGAATTGGTAACTTACTTTGGTTATATTCATCTTTAGTGACTCGGCCTGTTTTATCTCGGTCTATAACTGGAGGCTTGTTTCAGGAAAACTATCAAAATGCATTTCATATTAACTGGGGAATATTTATCTTTTGAAAATAGTTGAGTAATCCCCCCAATTTTTACTGTATGGATTACCCTGCATTAAATGTATAATACAGAGTTAGAAAGACACAGAGAACTCTGGAACTTTTATTTTTTTAATTAGGCTTCTATCTTGATGTAGTAGTTCGGCTTCCTTATATATTGTTTTTAAAGGGGGCTTCAAAGTTTCTTATAGATGCATTAATACCCACTGGAGAATATTTGGCCTGTGTTAATGTCAGTGCAGTACACATTGTATTACAGTAGTAGGAGTGTTCAGTTGGGAATTTGGGGACTTGGGTTTAAGGCTGGGCTTTTTGCTATTGACTTCGTACATGTCCTTGGTCAAATAAACTCCCCTTTGTCTCAATTCTGATCTGTACTGTGATGCTGGTAACCTCACCTACCTATCCACTTAGTTGCTCAGAAAAGTAGATGAAGCAATTGTCAAGACTTTTTAAAAAGTGCAAAGGGCTATTTAAAGTAAAGGTAAATGTTTTATCCCAGTTTTCACCTTATTTTTGTTCATCTACATGTTTTCAGAAAACAGTGTTGGTGTCTTAAGAGTTTTTAGAAATTGAAATTTATATCCCTGTTAATCCTGTTTCTTTGACCAGAGGCATTTGGTAACTTTTTTTAAATTGTGAAGATGCATATTACTTCAAAGGTGGAAGGTTTTAGTCATTTCCCAAGTAGCCAGAAGAGATTTCCTGGAGAAGCTAATTTTTTTCAGGAAGTGTAACTGTAGCTCTAGAAACTCTCTTCAATCTCTGCTCAGAACTGATCACTTCCATTAAGCCTTTAATTAACTCTACCTGGTTTTAATTAATTTGCATCCATCTGCATTTATGCATGTAGTTTGCAGTATATTAATTTATATTTGAATGTTTTTGTAAGTCATTTTATGTCTCTTACATGTGACCTGGTCTTGTTTTCTCAGCTAGCTTGGAATCTTCCTGAAGGGTAAAGACAATTGTCCTTTCCCTTTCTTCATAGCAGATTCATTCATAATAGAGGTGCTTTGCATATAGTGGTTTCTTATTAGCTGAGTTTAGGTAAAACTTCCCTAGAACGTAGTGAATCATTTGGTCTAATTTTAAAGAGTATACATCTGCAGAAAATTTCAGTTTTAGTGTACGCCTATTTAGAATTAAAAACAAAAGGCATCAAAACAATATACTGCTTGATTAAAAAAATATTGTTTAAGCTGTCATATATTGGTTTAAGATTTTTGCTTTTTCGTATCATTCTGTTAATCGTATTTAACCAAAAGAAATCTAGTAAATCTCATTAAATAGTTTGATTTTTTAAAAAATACTATAATGTTTTAGGGTGACTATGGTATTTCTATTGTTAATAGCCAAAAAAGGAATCATGCCTTTTATAAAGTTTTTTTATAGATTTTTATAGATTTAATATCATAATTAAAAAAGATTTTTATAGAAGGCATACTTTTATAAAGTGTCCCAGTTTGTTATTTCTCATTTTTTCATTTAATTAATATATTAAATAGTTGGTGAGTCTTACTATTGAAGTTACTCCTGTAAACCTTGATGTGGAGGAGACTATTGTTGCAGTAAATTTTCTGATTTACTGGAAAATGAGTATATTTGAAAATAAACTTTTTTACATTTGCTTTAATCAGAGTTTTTTGTAATCAGAACAAAATAAAATTACATCTTTGCACTTAAAGAATTTGCTAAAGACAATGTTTCTTCCAAATTAATGTTTGCGTTTTATTTTCCAGTGTTTTCCCCTCTAAAACCAATTTTTGCGCCCTAAGAAATGTTTTTATGTCTTCTTCAGGAATGTCATTGTCTGCTGGGTCTTCCCCTCTTCATTCCCCCAAGATCACTCCACATACTTCTCCTGCTCCCAGAAGAAGAAGTCACACTCCAAATCCAGCAAATTACATGGTGCCTTCTAGTGCCTCTACACCCGTTAATAATCCTGTTTCTCAGACTCCGTCCTCTGGTCAGGTGATTCAAAAGGAGACAGTCGGTGGGACGACATACTTCTATACAGACACAACTCCAGCCCCTTTGACTGGAATGGTATGTCTCTGCATTAAAGGGGAGTGACAGTACCCTTAAATAGTTCCCTCTGATTCATGAGATCCATGGGGTGCTTCACCTGCTGCATCTTTTTATTTTGATGTGAAGAAGTATTTAATTTTCTAACTTAGATGGCAATTCTAATCTCTTATCTTTTCAAAGTAATCTGTTTTTTCATTAGTCAGAACTCAAGTTTTGAACCAATCTGTTTTTTTTTTTTTTTTTCTAGAAATTAGATTATATTTAAGCCCTAGTTTAGTACTTTCTGGCATGTTTGCTTATGGGGTTACCTAGTACTTGTGCTAGCTGGAGCTGAAGCTTGATGACATTTGTTACAGGTAGTTTTTCCTCTAGTAAGAAGTTAGAGAAAGGAGATGTTATTTATTTATTTATTTTTAAATCAGTACTTAATGAAAGCAAACTGATGATGAATTGCCTTAGGTGAGTCAGCGATTTAATAACTGGACCTCTGGATAGTGGAGTACAGTGAACAGAAGTCTCCAGTGTGGGGCATTTATTGTTCAGGGGGAGGGAAGAGCCGCCATGGCACTGACGGGAGAAGGAGGGTGGGAAGAAGGGAAGCACTGCAGTGTTAGAAATGGTACCATTTTAGCTTCATTATTTTGCTTCTGTTCAAAAATTATTTTTTAATTATAGAACATTATTAAGTAGCAGATGAAGAACTCATGAGCAAAAACGCAAAATTCCATCAAAACATGAAAGCTGCTCTAAACTGTAGACATTCGTCGTATTCATAGACGAGAGGCTAGGATGAAAAGTGCAGCTGGATTTTAGTAAAGCAGGCAGGTTTTGATCCCACAAGTTAAATTAACAATTTATTTTGATTATGTTTAATATTTTACTAAAAGGCAATTTGAGTAGAAAAACAACAGATTTTTTTGTTATTTATTTTTAAGAGTCCTAGGTCTGCCATTGTTTTGTGACTCTTGAATCTTGGTGCCTCTGAGATCATTTCCCCAGGCGTACATGGGGATAATCATACCTAACCATCTTACGGAAAATGTGAAAACATTTATAGAAGTACTTGTAAGTCATGTAAAATGCTTTTTAAGAAATAATGAAATAGCTAATAGTTTTTTATTTTGTTTTGTTTTTGGTCAGAGATCTTTCAAAAATTATCACAGAACAGCTTGCCGAACAGAAGGTCAAATAATTGAGGTAGAGTAGAGACTTTCCTTGGTTCTTTCAAGTAAGAATTCTATCAATGTTTTACCTTTTTGGGGGCTTATTATATTTTATAATTACTTGTATTTTTATTATATTTTATTGTATTTGTAGAAAGAAGAAATTTAATTTATAAACAGGTTCTTTTGTCACAAAACTGTCTCAGCTCTTTTTGTAGAGATTATATATGGTACATTTATATGTATTTACCCTTCAAACTACCCAAAAATATGCTCATGGTAAACCTGATGTAGTTAAGTCAAACTATGCTATCTGATGTAAGGAAACCAAGGCAAGAAAAAAGGCATCATTCTCCCTGCAGGCATAGGCTAAAGGAAACCTTACAAACACTGCAGAATCACTACGTGCTTGAGTACAGAATAGAATAATTATCTGAGAGGAACAGAAAATTGGCTGAGTAAACTTTTAAAGAGAAAAAATGTTTGTTTCAGCTTTTAAAATGAAAGAAGAAAGCACAAGGAAAGATATTTTAGAACTTTGAAAGATACTTCAGTACTTTGATTTTGTATGTGGACCAGTGATGAGAAGGAGAGGCAGAGAAGAAAGGGTGATGGGGAAAGTCCAGCTGGAGGAATGAAAGACAGGAAGCTGGAAGCAGATTGAGTAACTGGGTGTAGTTTCTTGGAACATAAATACATTATTCCACCCTTCTGTTCACTTCACCTATTGACTCAGAGTAAATTGGTCCTCTTTACTTTTGAAGTTTGAAGTGTTTCACAAGTATTTAGGGAACGTTTTTGTTTATGTTCATCACAAAAAGCCCACAAGGGGGCAGTTCTTTGGGCAGCCAGGGCAGTGTTACTTCATTATCTGACTGTGCTGCAACACCTTTAATATCTGCTTTCTTTCTGTCTTCCAATTTCTTTTTAAAATACTCAGAAAATGTTTGTGTAACATTTCATCCAAAGAGCTACTTTTACCTCTTATTGGAGCTTGTATTTTACTGTATATGAAGAAATGTTTCATTACATTTTTCAAATAAGGTTACTTTTAAAATGAATTCAGAAAGTGTACTGTTAACAGTTTTTCTGAGGTATTTAATTCACTATCATTTAAAGATTTAAAATGATCAATTTATCACTGTCATTTAAAGATGAAAACTTTATCAGGACAATGGTAAAGCTTATCAATTGAGGAAAATTGATCATTGCATTTTCTCCTTCCCTACCGTTTTAGGTATTTCCAAACTATCATATTTATCCTCCAACTGCACCTCATGTTGCTTATATGCAACCAAAAGCAAATGCACCTTCCTTCTTCATGGCCGATGAGCTCCGACAGGTATGCATCCAGAATTCCTTGTAGGGATGCTGAATGTCTCTTGTTCTTTAGCAAAGAACTGGAAAAACAACACAGTTCTTTTCAAATCACATTATTTAATCAAATATGCTGTCCTAAAACAGATAGAGAGAATTTAGAACTTATGAGTTCTAAGCGACATGTAAGGAAGGCTGTTTTTTAAGAAAGTGGCAGGTAATTATGTGTTTGGATGTAAAACATAGGATAGCTATTTAAATGGGCCACCTTTCTGCACATCATATCCTGTGCACTAAAAGGCCTCTTCGAAATATGTAAATAAATTATTTAAATGGTTTCTAACCTTCAGAAACCTTTTGCTAATATCTGCAGGTTCAGACTAGGTACTTGGCCCAGAAGTAAACCTCATTCTAGGAGAACTCAATAGTTTCTATTCAGTAGGTTTTATAAAAGAATTTTTTGTTAAGACAGGTAGGTATTATTGGATATGTTGAATTTCATTTTACACTTATATTCTTAGAAATATTTTTGTTTCACAGAAGTATGTTGTACTTGTATAATGTTTATAGAGTGAGCTATTGACAAGCTTAGCATCGACCTTGAGTTTCAGCCAGAGTTAGTTGTGTGCTTTAGGTTATAGCACAGTTACTGGAACCCAGTCTTAATTAGGGGCAGGTATATCCAAGACTGGAATTTTGGCATTATACAAGTATTAGAATAGTTACTTTATGACATCAGCATTAAAAAGTACACATGCCAAAACATTAATATTTTTGTTATTTAGTTATAATAGAAAATCCAGATTTTAGAACCTGTGTTTAGATGTAAATATACTTTTTTTTCCCCCTTAGGAGCTCATTAACAGACATTTAATAACAATGGCTCAAATTGATCAAGCAGATATGCCAGGTAAAATTTAAATTGATTCATTCTTATTCTTCCTTTTAAAGGATATGAGAATTCTTAGCCTTGACCAGTATGGCTCAGTTGGTTAGGTGTCATTCCACAAAGTGAAAGGTTGTGGGTTCAATTCCTAGTCAGGGTACGTGTGTGAGTTGCAGGTTTGGTTCCAAGTCAGGGCACTTACGAGAAGCGACCCATCAATGTTTCTCTCCCTCCCTTTCTCTCTCTCTAAAAATAAATAATGAAAATCTTTAAAGGATATTATAATTTTTGTGTAATCCTACACATTTTTATGTCTTAAACTAGCTAAATACTATTTTATGAATATTTATTTCAAATCTACTTAAGAATTCTAGGATGCCACAGATTATCCAATTTATTTAAATTAATTTTACACAAGACCATAATCTAGTTCATCAAAAAATTAGATAGTTTTATATTTGTGGTGATTTATCTCACTTTGTACTAGAATATTATTGTTTTCTGAAACTTGATAAAGTGTATAGGTTTTTAAGCAGCAGGGAAAGGTGATTTTTCTTACTATTACTTTTTAGACTACTGTGTGCCAGGTAGTGTGATGGTTAAATGCTATATGACTTTTCTGCTTACAAAAATCTTGTGACATAGATACTAATGTTATCATCTCCATTTTACATCTGAGGAAAATTGAAGTTGACAGGCAGGTTCAGTAACTTTTTAAGACCAGGGGCTACTAATTGGCTGGCTGAGTCAGGATTTAAACCTAGGTTTTTCTGACTGTACCACAGTGTTTCTAAGAAAGCATTAAAATCTCTTTCCCTGGCTTATTCTGTATAAGCAAGAGTAAATATGGTATAATTTAACAAAACTTTATAAATAACACTAGGAATACATATGCCACAGAGATAATCTTAAAACACCTGTTGTTATCAAGGATTCAGCCTTGTCTACTATGTGTCTTCTTGACTGCTAAAGAATCGAAAGGTGTGTGTCTGGCTGTATGTCTTAAGACTGATCTTTCCAGTTTAGATAGACAGGGAACTTAACTGTCATAACCTTTAACAGGCTGGGATTTTCTTAATTACTTAGTTTGCGTTTGCAGCCCTAGTGAGGGTAAAAGGAAAAAAAGAAAAATAAATAGGTGTATGTAGTATTCTAATCTTTATGACTCCAATCATGTTTAAATCATATGTTGGTGCATTAGACGTAATTTGAAATATAGGAGAGTTTAGAAAATAATATGTATGAGATCAATACATCCCGTAGATATGCAAATACATAATCTGCATTTCTGTAGACTGGTAGCCAATAATCATTTGTACTGGTTTCAGAATATCGGTACCTAGGAGTAAATACAACAGAAGATATGTAAGTTTTCATTGGGGGAGATAAATAGAGGGAAATACTTTATTCATGAATAGGAGTACATAATGATTAGGATGTTACTTTTTCTAAACCGACTTACAGATTCACTATAGTACTAATGAAAGCATATGAACTTTTTTAACTGAAAATACTTCTGACATCTAATTTGTGTCCTAACAATTTAATTGTTAAGGGCTCAGTCCCACAAGATTATTGCTTTGTCAGATGCCAGCTTAAATGGGTTACGCAGGCCACCCACACTTTTGTCTGGCCAGTTACAAATTTGGGGCATTATTACCACCCCGTCAGGTTTGGTAATTTGGAATGACTCACAGAACTCTGGAAAGCGCTTAATGTACTATTACTGGTTTATTATGAAGTACACATCTCAGGAGCAGCCAAGTGTAAGAGATGTACTAGTACAGATCGGGGGAGGACGCAGTGGAGAACTTCCTTGCCTTCTCTGGGTGTGCCACCCTCCCAGCACCTCAGTGAGTTCCCACAACTTGTAAACTCTCTGAATCTCACTGTTTAGGGGTTTTTATGGAAATTTCATTGTGTGGGCATGGTCGATTAAATTTTTGGCTATTGGTCATAACTCATCCTCCACTCTCCCTCTCTTCTCCCTGGATTTTGTGGGTAGCATAGGTCTGAAAGTTCCAAGCTTCTAACAGAGGTTGGTCTTTATTTTAATTTTTTTATTATGTTATAGCATAGCAGAGCTTTTCATAGTATATGATAAAATCATCAAAGAGAAAAGGGCCAAGATACTTTGAAGATTATGATTAGGAATTCTGGGTGTGTTGTGGCAGGGGAGACTTGGTGTGAGTCTGCAGTGACTAACAGCGGGGCCGTGGCACTGGGTTAGACCGGTGGATTCGTGGGACAGACTTGGGGAGAGCCTGGGCCCTTTCTGAGATAGAGGTGGCATACTAGTGGGGAAAGCAAGACATTGCAAAAATGGTTGTCTTTATGTAGAAGAAAATTGGATCTTCTCAAACTACATCTAAAAATTAACTCCAAATAGATTGAGAACTTAAATGTCTAAAACAAAATTGTAAAACTCTTACTATAAAATATAAATAAATAGAGGAGTCAAGTATTGTTGACTCAAAGAAAATGCTGATAAATTTCACTAAATTAAAATTTGAAACACTCCAGAGGCACCTATAGTAAAGAAAAAACTTGGAAGAAGATATTTACAAAACTGACAAAGAATATAAAATGCAAATCAGGAAGAGCATAAACAGTCCAATAAAAAAAATGACCAAAGGATAGGAATATATACTTCCAGAAAATGGAAATTCATGTGACTGATAAATATAAGAAAAGATGTCGACCATCACTGAGTAGGGAAATACAAATAAAATTCCATTTTAAAATCTGATCATATAAAGCATGAGTATATGGATCCATAGGTTCTCCAGTACATGGCTGTTAGTAGTGTAAATTGGTGAACTTGTTACCACTTTCTAAACTAAAGTTAAATATCTGTGTTCCCTGAGATCCAGCTATTCTGCTCTTAGATATAGGTACACCCCTACACATTTTCAGCCAGAAAATGTGTAAGGTATCCATAATATTGCTGCTCATAAAATCAGAAACCTTGATCAATCCAGATGCCCATGTAAAGGGTGGGATGAATTAATTAATTCCATTGTCTAGGGTTAGACAATGGAATATTATATAGGTGTTAAAGTGAAGAAAGTGTGCTGACGTGCAGCAATACAGAAGAGGCTTGTAATGTAATATTAAGTAAAAGAGTAAGTTGGGACAGATTACATACAGCATGGCAGCTTTTTATAAACCTAACTGAAGTGTATATGCGTACTTAAGTTCATGTAAGTACATGTGTATATCATACATGCGTGAACACATACATACATAATAAACTTGAGTACATACAGGTATAGTAAAACCATATAAAAGGGAAGAAAGAGAACGAGGAGGAAAGCAAAGGTCGGTAGAATCATATAATTAATTTTTAGTCCTCACCCAAAGATATGTTCACTGATTTTAGAGAGAGGGGGAGGGGGACAGAGAGAAACATCAAGTGGTTGCCTCTTGTCCACGCCCTGACTGAGGATTCAGCCTGCAACCTAAGTATGTTTCCCCTGCAGCACAATTTTTCCCCTCTGCACTGTTTGGAATTCAGCATGACTTGGTTGAAAGTAGACAGAGGGACGAAGGGGTTAAGACCATAAGATTTTTAGTTGATTGTGTCCCTCATGCAATCTCTTTTTTACACTGATGCTGTGAGTACCACTGCTAGCATAGTAAATTTCAAGTCCTTGTGTGGCATTTAACTTTCCCTCAGATTGAGTTCCAACGTTCCTCTCTCAGCTTTAGCTCCACTCTGCACCTCCTCTGTGCTGCACCCCCACCCATTCCTCCACCGCTTGAGATTTCCCTGTCATGCCTTGTTTGCTGTTTTTGTACACATTCATTCCTTGTTTCTTGTTTTTGTTCTGTTTACTCCCTCACGGTAAAGCACTCTTTCCACTAGTTTTAGCTCATTAATTTCTACTAAACATGCCAAATCAGCTGTAAGATCTTTCCTAATATCCTTGGGAATGGCTCCCTTCTCTGTGTTTCCATGTATAGTGGTTCCAAAGTATGGGTCCTTGACCTTTTCCCCCACCCTCCACCCCTACCCTGCCCCCAGAGTCCTTTCATCATTACCTGGGAGCTTGTTAGAATAATAAATTCTTGGGTCCTACTTTTGACCTACTGAATCAAAAACTCTGGGCATGGGGCCCAGCAAACTGTTTTCACGAGATTCTGCATGGTGCTAAAATGTAAGAACCAGTGCCATGGTGAATTGCACCTTTTAAATAGCTATTTTGCCATATATATATTTGAGATTTTGTTTATTTTTAGAGAGTGGGGAAGGGAGAGAGAGAAACATATATGTGAGAGAGAAACACCGATCTGCTGCCTGTCGTATGTGCCCCGACCAGGGACTGGACCTGCAACACAGGCCTGTCCTTGTGCTATATTTTGTATAAATCTCTAAGCCTCTTGTTAAGAACCTATATTTCATTGATATCGCTTCACTAATACATAGTAGGTACTCAATACATTTTTACTAATTGGAAATTAATTACTTCCCTTATGAAATAGCTAGAAAACAAAATTATTTGTTTTTGGAAATTACACTGATCATTCAAATAAATCATAAATGAGCAAAAGTTACAGCCACATTCACTTGTCTGTATACTTCCCTTATTGCCTTTATTTCAGTGGAACATGCTACTTGACCATGGTTTGAAAGTTACATTGAATTGATGTTTTGCACTATGGCTAAAATGCCATTTAGGAGTTAAGAGCACAAGACTCCAAAATCAACCTCTTGAGTTTGTCTCCCTACTCCTTCTCTAGAGGAGTAATCCTTGTTTTCCTTACTTAGGAAGTAAGGAATTCTATCATAAAATTGTTCCTTGAACTAAGAGATTATAAGTGTGGGAATTTGGCAAAGGCATAGAGGGAGGGGTCCTTTTGAACCTGTCTTCTGGAATTAGAATTTTCTTAATAGGGTTTCACCAGCTTTTTTAATAGTCATAGGTTAAAAATTATTTGTTTTTATTTGTGAATTTTTATAAGATAATATTGCCATGTTTCCAAATAGTGTTAAACACATTTATTGTAAAAAATTTGGCAACTACAGACTAGTGTAATAAGTAGAAGATTCTCCCACTCTGTATATACAGTTGTTAAAATTTTGCTGTAAAATCATTTTACTAGGTGATTTTCTAGGCATAGCTGCGTGTTTACTCATCTGCTTTTCAATTGAGATATGGCGAGCATTCCTAAGTCATTCAAGACATTTCACCATTGGAAGCTTTCCAGTTGGACAATACAGTTGATTGTATTTGAAACATTAAAAACTATTTCTCTGTTTGGATTGTAACACTGATTCATGTTT
The DNA here is from genome assembly GCA_004027735.1 of Carollia perspicillata. Classification (NCBI taxonomy): domain Eukaryota; kingdom Metazoa; phylum Chordata; class Mammalia; order Chiroptera; family Phyllostomidae; genus Carollia; species Carollia perspicillata. Next base: position 45,502 of record PVKM010001551.1, read on the forward strand.
GTTCTAGATAATACAGAGCAATAAATAAGGGACAATAAAATACTCAGTAGAGAAATCAACCACTGAGTACATTTTCATGTTCAACTTTCTAGTCTTTTTAAGAAACAACACATAGGGATTCAAGATAAACAGTTTTTAATACACAACAGTATTACAAACAAATCCCAATGCATTATATATCCTTAAACATAATTTTTCTTTCTTTGAGGAAGATAGCAGGCTTGGTAGTAAAGTTGTGTAATTTTCTTTATATGATTTGCTAGGGGTTAAAACTGCTGTTCCACTGAGTTGTTGGAGAGTTTTGATACAGATTGCCATATTTATACATGCATACACACACCACCATACTACATATGCACACTCCATTTTAATGTTACTTATTTTGAGTTTCTTTATGCTTTAAAAATAAGAATTCGTAGTTTAACCTCATTATCTAAATATATTTTGTACAAATGTTTAAAGAAACAAAATATATCTTGATTTTATTCGGTATCAGAATCAGAAATGTTTAATATTTCTAAGTGATTAGACATTGTTCCAGGTATTTGCTGTAATTTTGAGTGTATGAAATCTAGTTCTGCGGTGGTTTTATAATGCCTGTTTAATATTGATAATAAAGCCTGTTGTTTTATATAATTATTATGAATGTTGACACTGTTCTTGAACAGGAAGTCTGTTTTGATACCAGTTATTTATAGTAGGTTTGATTTCTTCTTTATTATTCTGAGAGATTTGTGAATGTCTGCAAGTTAAGTCATCTGTCTTTTTATGAATTACTCTAGCAGTCCCTGCAGAAGTTGATAGCTACCATAGCCTATTCCCTCTAGAACCGCTCCCACCCCCCAACCGGATACAGAAATCAAGTAATTTTGGCTACATTACATCTTGCTACAAAGCTGTAAATAGCAAAGATGATCTGCCGTATTGTCTTCGGAGGATACATGGTAAGGAAAATAAATTATCCTCTTTTAGAAGCATATTATTGAGGCTGACATTTTTCAAACATTCCTGAATATATATACTTAATATATGAATTTAAAGTATAATAAATACATTTATTATTTCATTTGATAATCAGTGATTCATAGTAATGTATAACATGGTTTTTTCCTTCACATTTCTGATGGAATAGGGGAGATGTCATTGACAATTTAGTAGAAAAATTTTACTCTTTCAGGTTTTCGTCTTGTTAACACAAAGTGCATGGTGTTGGTTGATATGTGGAAGAAAATTCAGCACTCAAATATTGTAACCTTGCGTGAGGTATTTACCACTAAAGCATTTGCAGAGCCTTGTGAGTAATTTGCAGTTGTCTTTCTTCTTGTGAGCTTAAACTGTTTGAAGCCAGATCGCAGTAATGAATGTTTGTGTTTTATTTGAAGCTCTTGTGTTTGCATATGATTTCCATGCTGGAGGAGAGACTATGATGAGCAGACACTTCAATGACCCCAATGCTGATGCCTACTTCACAAAGAGAAAGTGGGGTAAGGAAAAGCGCCAAGCATGCTGTATGTTGACAAATGCTTTTTTGCTCTGGGGGAGAGTAGTTTGTATTTTAAAATACATGAAAATTTATCCCTGTAGTCATTCTGCTTAGAGACCCTGTTGCATTTTTTTAAAAAAGTGAGGTCAATCTGTAACAACTTAGGAAGTAGTGTGTTATGTGTATAGACTGAGATGAAGATGGGTTCTGAAAGACTCACGTAGATATCTGAAATTTTAATAACGGAATATGATGGGAGTTTTATTCTCTTAGCATTTTTTTTCTTTTAAAAATTGAATGCTTTCTGAGTAGAGATGATTTGGAAAATTCAGTGAATTGAAAGATAATCCCTGTAGCTTCACTACACAAAACAGGCCCATATGGGTGTCTTGATGTGTTTCTTTCCAGCTTTGGTGGTTTGTTTTGGTTTCCTTTTGTATTGTTATTTTATATCATATTGCATTCTCCACTTATTATGAGTATTTTTCTCTTAATTTTTACATTTTCTGAGTTTACTTTAACGACTCTCTCAGAGTCCGATGTGACTATATATCATTTATGAAATTATTTCCCTAACCCAGGGGTTTTGTTTAAACGTAGGATTTCATGTTACTTAAGGAACTAGTCTTTAAAATAAATTTTCAGGTAATTTAAATGGGGAATATTATCTTTTTTCTTGGTTTTAATAATATTGCAAAGAACCAAAATATTATATTCTGACATATTTATTTAAAGGATAAATCATTTCAGAGTAAAAGTAAATCCATTTTGAGATGTCTGTTAATTAATTTATATATTTGGGGAGGAAAAATATGGTTCATTTTCTTTGATGGGGTCAGGAAAGAAGCATATGTTTACCATGAGTTTTAATATTTTAAAGATTTTCTCAAATACATACTGAGAGAAATAAGGAGGGAGAAAGATTTGAGTCACATGACAGTAATTTTTTGGATTATAACTTTTTTAAGGACTCTACCTGTGGTAAAAATATATTCTGTTTACTTGTAACTTTGCTTTTTGACAGTTACAAAAAGAAAGCTGTGGTTACATGGTTGTTTCACATTAAAAATCTGGTCATATAGTGTGGTCATTTCTTTTCCTTTTGCCGTGTCATCTGTAGACACATAATTTTGTTGAAGGGGATGTGGTATGACTTTTTTTACAGATGAACATAGCTGTAGTTGTTCAGGTTTATTTTAGTAATACCACCTGTGAAATGACTGTTGGCTATAATTTATAGCTGGATTTCCCAAGATCAGCCCTGTTGACACTTGGGGCTGGATAATTACTTGTGTAGGGTCCGTCCTGTGCATTGCAGGACATTCAGCAGCATTCCTGGCCTCTACCCACTGGATGCTGGTAGCAGCCCCTACTCCAGTTGGGGTGCCAGAAATATTTCCAGACATTGACAGATGTCCCTTAAGGGGGGCAAATTTACTCCTGTTGAGAACCACTGATTTATAGCACTACTGTCCAGCTTTTTTTAACTTTATTCTATTTTTGATGTTGACTGATTATTTAATATGTTTACATTTTCACAGGAATCAGTCCTTTTTCTAATATTTGAAAGTATTGTTTGAATGGTAGTAACATCCCTAAATGTACCATATATACTTTAATTTACAGCAACTTCTATTACAAGGCAATCCTCTCTTTTCCCAATGTGACTATTAAAAAAAGAAAATAAAGGCCAGTGGTCGTTTAAACTCATAGAGACATAGGTGAAAATGTAATGTTTTCTTAGACTGTTTAAGTTACTAACTTAGTAACTTACTAACTTAGCACAAAAGAATTGCATATTTGAAGAAATATGCTAATTTAGAATAGGTATAATAGTAATACCGTACCTTATAGGAGTTGTGATAAGAGGTTTAAAGTAAGAAAATGTGGGTAAATTAACTAGACACAATCTGGTACACAGTAAGCATTATTTTTTGATAAATATTCCTTTTCTTTATTACCACATTTATTGCGTAGTTTTATTTCAATTCTTTGTAGTTGGCTTTAATGTTGTCTTGGCATTTATCAGTAGAGCCACTTTTTGAATCATCTAAGACTGTTTTCCTGATTTTATTATCTTTAGTTCAGTCTGAATTCAGGGATAGTGATTTTTGAATTTTGTATTTGCCTTTTTCCTAAAAAATTTATCCCAAGCCTTAAGTACCTTTCTTTTTTTTTTTATCCCCTTTATCCCCCTCCTCCCTGACCCCCAACTACCCTCCAGCATCCCTCCCCCCTTAGTTCATGTCCATGGGTTGTACATAGAAATTCTTTGGCCAAGGCTTAAGTACCTATTTGCTGTTTATTATCTCCACACTTAATCATTTAACTGTGTTTTCAGACCTGATTCACAAAAGGTTGTTTACAACGATATGAACACTTGAATTTATAAGGTTATATTCTCTGAAACACAGTAGTTCCCCTTTATCCACAGAGGATACATTCCGAGACTCCCAGTGGATGCTGAAACTGGGAGTAGTACTGACACAACTAAATTTATAAAGTAGGCACACTAAGATATTAACAATAGTATCCGATGATAAAATAGGACATTTATATAAAAATATATTGTAATAAAAGTTATATGAATGTGATCTCTCTCAAAACATACTATTGTACTTAACCCTTCTTGTGATGACGTGAGATGATAAAATGCCAATGTGATGAGCTGAAGTGAGGTGAATGACATAGGTAAGCATTGTGACGTAGTGTTAGGCTATTTTTGACCTGCTTGATGGTATATCAGAAGGAAAACCCTCTGCTTCCATAGATCATGGATCATTGAGCCATGATGATGTCAGTGGCTGGATGTCAGGAGCAGATGATGTTGATGGTTGGGGAAATTTAATATTTTCTAACTGTGGTCAATATCTGGTAACAGAAACCATGGAAGATGAAGCTGTGGATAAGGGGGGACAACTATATTTATGAAATCTGGATTAAATTTATATGGTTCCTTTTTCTACTGATTTTAGGATTAACAGTGACCCAGAAAATAGTATCAGGAAGCATTTTTAAGAATTGATAGATCCCTGGCTGGTGTGGCTCAGTGGATTGAGTGCTGGCCTGCGAACCAAAGGGTCGCTGGTTCAATTCCCAGTCAGGGCACATGCCTGGGTTGCAGGCCAGGTCCTCAGTGGGGGCCATATAAGAGGCAACCACACATGGATGTTTCTCTCCCTCTCATTCTTCCTTTCCCCCTCTCTCTAAAAATAAATAAAATCTTAAAAAATAAAAGAATCAGTAGAATAAAAATGATTACTTTTCATGGTAGGCCAAATCTTTTTTTTGTATTTTATCTTCACACATAAGTGTCTTTACACATTCAGTGTTTTGCATCCATGTCTTTGTGACTCGGATGTCGTCACGTCTAACTGACATGGCTGTCGTAGAGGAGGCCGAGCAGTCCAAGAAGAACAAGAAAACTTGCAGCATAAATGATGGTAGAGACTTTCATTTCTCGAACCATAGAATGAACAGGTCTCACATGCTTGGGCAGTCATATATGCTAGGAATATCCATATTTTAAGTAAAATAATATTCTCTACAGTTCCTGTTTTTTAATCAGAATTTGCATTTATTTGGTTCATAATTATAAGTTCTTTAAATAATTTTTGTTCAGTCAGTTACAGTGGTCACAGAAAAGAGCAGTTCAGTGAGAGCTCTGCTGCTGCTAACAATATAAAGCTATAATCTCAAAATGGGAAATTTTGGGTTCGTCTCTTAAACTTTTACAGACTAAACTTAAATTTTACCTATATACATATGTATATATCGACAGATTAAGCCATGAATATAGATAAATTTTCCATTAACTTTGGTTTTAATGTTTTAGTTGATTACTTAAGTTAAGATTTTTAAAAATTATTATTTGCTTTATAGGTCAACATGATGGACCATTGCCCAGACAGCATGCTGGACTATTGCCAGAATCTCTGATTTGGGCATATATTGTCCAGTTGAGCTCTGCGTTGCGTACCATTCATACGGCGGGTTTGGCGTGTCGAGTTATGGATCCCACAAAGATTCTGATAACTGGCAAAACTAGGTACTAGCATTTTGAGTTTTGGCTTCTTTATTGAACATTTAATCTATGACAGATTTTAAACAAAGCATGGTGATGTGTTTTAATTTTACCTCTGTATATATTCCATCCAGAAGAACTGCTGTGCCTTTGAGTTGATTTATAAATTTTAAAAAAATGTTGAATTCTTAATAAAATGCCTGGTTATTAACCATGAATCTTGTACGGGTTTGGAGGTATGTATGGTTAGGATTGAAGGGAGATACAGTGCACAGCCATGATTCTCAGATTTCACTGTGAATCAGAACTCTCCAGGGGGAGCTTATTTAGCAGGTATCGTTGGGCTCCAGCCCCAGAGTTCTCGCGGGGTAAATCTGGAGTAGCGCCTCCGAGTTTGCATTTCCAACAAGTTCCTAGGTGTCCTGCTGCTACTGACTGGGCCCTGTGCTTTGAGAACTACTGACAGAGTCAAACACACAGATCCTGACTTCAGCAGAGTTTCATTTGAATTGTATTTTTGAGACTTGTCTTGGGCAGTGTAGCATGAACAGCTCAGGATGTAGTACCAGGTGACCTGGGCTCATATCCTGGCTCTGTTAGTTACTGACTTTACGGTCCTGATCAAGTTACTTAACTTCTGTGTGTTCAGGAACTATTCTCTCCATTTTCCTCATTTATAAGACACCTGTCTCATTAAGAATATTGGTAGGATTGAATAAGTTAATACATGTAAAATGCCTCCAGTGTTGACTAGTACATGTTCAGCAAGTGTGAGGAAGATAACTAGTTCTCTTTACATGAATGAAGCAGCTTGGTACAGTGGAAAGACCCCTGGGCTGGTAGTCAGAGATACGAGTTATAGTTCTGGCTTTGTTAGTTGTTGTCTTTTACAGCCTTAGGTCCATCACTTCATGTTTCTCACCTCTGAAATGGTGATTGGTAGAGGTTATATGGAGGTAGGACAGGAGGTTAGAGGAGATAATGTTTGAGATCCTTCCAGATATTACAGGAAGTGATAAATTTCCACTAGTATATAATTTTTTTAAATTTCATTTTAATTATTTTTTAAATTCTCTGATCTTTAAAGGTTGCGAGTAAACTGTGTTGGAGTATTTGATGTTTTAACATTTGATAACAGTCAGAATAATAATCCATTGGCATTAATGGCTCAGTACCAGGTGAGTAAGAATTAAAAGGAATACTTACTTAATAACTTAATTAAGCCTTGGTCTTTTTTTAAGACAAATTTTGTTTATTTTGAAGTACTTAAGGGTTTTAAGTGTAGATTTTAGTTTATTCTGGGTGGTCTTTGTGCACACTCTGAATGGGCATTTCTTAATCCCTGTGATGCATTTAGTGTAGAGCCCTTATAGGTTGGAACATACAAAATTAATGATGGTGTCAGAGACTCTAGCTGTTCAAATGAAAATGTGTTTATGTGATTAGGAAATTTGTCCTTGGCAGAGATTAAAATAGATTAATTGGTCAGCTGAAGGAATATAATAAATGAGACTTTACTTTTAGAACAGTTGTCCCACTATCAATATGAAAATTTAGAAGTATTTTCAGAGGAATAGTGTTGTATTGCTGTGTTTTAAGTAATTTTTTTCTTAAAGCCCATCACTCCTTGTACATTATCAGAATTTGGTTATAGTCTGATTTCATAATAATAGTGTGGCTTTAGGTCTTATTATGTCCTTAGCTATTTATTTCTTATTTCTTGAATAATCCAAGATGCAGAATAAGAACCTGTATGTACAGGGAGCGTTAGGTGTAGCTGCTTTTGTCCTGACTGCCCTGTGCAAATGCTGTGGCTGTTCAAAGTGTGTTTCAGGTCATCCCATTTGTATTACAGTACATATTTGGGAGGCTGTGCAGTTGTTGTTTTAAGCCTTACACAAAGCACTTTGTGTAAGGCTTTTTTTGTGTGTTTCTGAACATTTATTAACCTACAGAGATTTGATATGAAGCAGAATCTCTTCTTGTTACATGGAAAAACAAGGAAAAGAACACCTTATCTTCCCATTGTTCTCATTTCAACTTCTTTTGTTTAAATCTTGAAAGAAGATTTTAGTTCACTTTATTGTAAGACACAATTTCTGAACAAAAAGGAAGGAGCAGACTGACAGTAGGGTCTAAGTAGGGTTTAGTGTTCCAATTCATGTGTAAACCTCTCTCGCCAACGGCAGTGCAATCTCGGAGACTTAGAGCCACTCAGCACATTCAGTTAGTTGTGTGCAGACTTTTCACATCTCCTTCTGTTCTGCTTGTGCCCACCTAACCTCAGTGGCAGCCAAGCTGTCCTGGTTGGTAGCATCACCTAGTGGCCTCTACATGCAAGACTGTGACTACCTCTCCCCCAGTGGCAGGAGCTTCCTTCTGTCTAAGAAGATCTGCTCTCTCTTTTTTTAAATTTAGGGTGGTTGTTTCTTACCTACTTTTCCTTATTAATTTTTGTCTAATATGTATTGACTAATTGGCTCTAAAAAGTTTTCTTCATGATCATTGTGCTCCTTAAAGTGACTGATTATTGACTGTTAAAAATAGTAGTGATTTTTGTATATGTAGGAAAGTAATATTAAATTTTTGAAGAGAAATTAGACATAATTTTGAACTAGTGCCATCAACCTCTATTGCAAGTATCTGGAAACCCCATGTATGCATTAAAAAATAGCCTTACGTATTCTTATTCTTCTTCATTCTGAATAGAGTTCCTTTTTATTTTAATTACTAATGTAAAATAAGACTAGTTTGATTTTCCTCTGTGAGTGTTACAACAGTATTACTTAACATTTTTTCTTTGCAAGTGTACATTATTTCATTTATGTTATGGATTGTCAGATTGACCTTAAAAATAATTTTTCATAAGAAAAAGTAATCCCAGAGTTCCAAACAAAGAGTTTTTAGGTAGGCATTTAGGGCAACTGACTGGGTAAGTTAGCAATTGCCATCACTCATAAACTCAGGCTGTTTTCAACTCGTTGTCATCTCCCCTTTTTTCAGTAGTAAAGGTTTATCAGGTTTTCTTTATTTTGGGGGGAGTGGGTATATATGTGTAGAAGATTTTTCATATAGTTTATGGTAAAATAAAGGAGACAGTTAAAGATAGTCCCAAACACAGAACTATCCTGTAAACAGGATATATCAGGAAAAATATCAGGATATATATCCTGATATATCCTTTACTACTTAGCAAAGACTTACTTGGTCAAAATGTCAGTAGCACCAAGAAACTTTGCAAACTAGTTTTGACGCATTCGATCAGTCATAGCACCTTCTCCACACACTGCACAAACCTTTTTCTGCATTTCAGTTGCCTTTTTTCCTTTCTTGAAATAATCATAATATGCCAAAAATGTTGTGTATCATCTTCCATCTTCAGTATTAAAATGGCTGTACAAAAATTTTGATAAAGTTTTTTTAAAACTCACACTGATAAGACAGCTGTCACAATACAGTCTAACAGAATTGTTTTGAAGGAGGTTAGAGACAAGTAAGCACTACTGGAGTCACTGTACAGAAAAAACGTAATGGACCTTCTGGCCAACCCTATTTAGCTGGGAAATAAGGAAAGGAGAGTTACTGAAGTTCTTATGATGTCAGATGCTCTCTTAATTAAGCAGGACTTGGTTAACCTCTTCTATTTAAAAAAAGTTCTAATTTAATCTGGATTATGTGACACATATATTTTATTTCTGAAGTGGGTACTCCCACCTTGAGTCAGCTTTAGAAGGGTGGTAGGAAGCACTCAAGGGAGATGCTGCTGTTCTTTAAGTCCACCAGTCCTTCAGTGTTCATGGGCTCTTATTTGTCTGTCTTGTGACAGGGACTAATGGGATATTCTAAGCGGGAGGTTTACTTACAACATCGATTCAGGGTGGAACTAACCTGAAAATTCTTCTGTTTTTAGGGTGGGGAGGTGATGTGTTTTGGTACATGCTGCTCACATACTTGTCAAATAATTACCCTCAGTTTGCTTTGCTGATGACATTGGATTGCAACACTTAGAACAGTTTCCAGTTGGAATTTACATGCATTGATTTATGATTTCATTAATGTAATTTGGAATGTTTACTTAATCTTGAGAATGACTACAGGGAGTCCTTGAGTCCATTCACTGCAATGCCCTCCAGAGAAAGAAACTATGGCAGCAGTGACCTTTCCCGTGCCAGCTTCCCTTCTGCCTCTGGCTCCTAACTCTGTACCTCTAATGAAGTTTTAAATAGTTTCTCCGACATGAATCCTTGGTATCTCTTGCTCTGCTGGATTCACAGAAGCTTGTTTTTGTAATCAGTTTTTCTACTGGTTACAGGATCTTATGTTAATGGTGTCAGATTCACAAATGCTAGTTTGAGATAAATTTTTAAATTTGAACTTTTTCATGTTATTTTAGTAATGGACTTTGACTTTCTTGTATATTTTATTATTTGGGTAGAATGTGTTAAGTATAGCTATATAGTGCTAAAGTTTCATTAGTGATTGCCTTGAAATACTCCCCTGATGTTGCAAATATACCATTATAAACACTCCACAAAACCAGTGGGTTTCAACCCTCACTGCATATCAGAATCTCTTGTGGAAGCTTTGAAAAATAGCAACACCTAGATCTTACCCCAGACTGATAACACCAGAACTGAGGTGAGGGCATGGCCACTGGGTGATTTTTTGTTTTTAAGCTCCGTAGATGATTTTAATATATAGCTAGGTTTGAAAACTGGTTTGAAAACTCCTTACACTAAACCAGTATTCAGTAACTGAACATGTATCCAGTAATTCAGGTGAGATCTCAGGTTTTGAAGATGTACAGAAGTTTTCTGTAGAAATTACTGCAGATGATTTCATTTAACTCTGAGCTGCTCCATTTCTCCCAGGTATATGCTGAGCAGGGTCTTGTGGGGTCACCATTTTGTTTCCTGGAGGCATAATGTAGTAGTAGGTAATGGAGACTCGCCTCAGTTCAACCCGCTGGCTTTTGAAAATCCTTTTAAAAGGAAGGTCTCAGACTGGTAAATCTTAAAAAAAAAAAAAAGGAAAACAGGTGGTTACAGAGCTCAAAGACCTGTTATAGTGGGAGTACCATCATCTGTTTAGAGCATCGGCAGATGGGATGTCATTGGGCTGGCAGCATTTTAAATGTTCTGGAGAACATACTTAAACCAGGTGCTGGCTGGTGCTGTGTTTGGAGTAACGGAATAACTTTTCTCCAAATCTTCAAATGCCCATTATATTTTAGGCATCATGGAAAATGAAAAAGCACATATTATGAATTGTAGTGATCATAGTAAAGCAAGTGTATATGGTAAGCAGCCTGAAGTTTCTTGTAATGGCAGGAGTATTACAGCTCTATTTAAATACATTTCTGTAGCATTTTAAGGCATCAGTTCTGTAGTTGTCATGTGAAATTTATTTAGAGTAATGTTTCCTAAAGTATAGTCCTACAACTGTCTTCATCAGAATTACCTGGGAGCTTTACAAATATTGGGCCTGTTCCCAGACATACTGCGTGACAAGCTCTGGGGAGGAGGCTCAGAAATTCTTTCTGAGAAGGTCCCAGCTGATTCGGATGAGCACCAATATTAGAGACCCCTGTGCTGTGCTCTGCAGCTGCTTCATACAAATGCTTTTTCTGTGCAGTCACTAGTGTTAGTGTATTAAATTTGTACCTATAAAATAAAAATTAAAAGTTGTGTTTATTCTTTTATGTCAGCAAGCAGATCTGATATCATTAGGAAAAGTTGTGTTGGCTTTGGCTTGCAACTCTTTGGCAGGAATTCAGCGAGAGAATTTACAGAAAGCCATGGAGCTGGTGACAATCAACTACTCCTCTGACCTGAAGAATCTGATTTTGTAAGTTTTCATGTATGATTCTGTATGTATCATGATCGTATGAGATAAGACAGCTTTTTCATAAGAACCTTTTGACTGTGATTGTGTTTATTTTAATTTCCACTATTTAAAATCAGGCAGAACACAATTAAGCAACGTGTAATTTATTTTTATTGCCAAGTATATATTTCTTCGAATAAATTTATAAACCATTGTGTTTAAATCAGTTACTGATGTTTTAAACATTTGCCAAAGGGCACCCTCTAAAACTGCATTGGTATGTACTAGCTACGTATGACCTCTTAAGTTTAAACTAATTAAAATAAATAAAATTTAAAATTAAGTTCTGCAGTTGTACTAACCACTTTTCAAGAGCTCAGAAGTCACACGTAGCTCCTGGCTGATATTGGACAGTGTAGACGTATAACATTTTCATCATCTCGGAAAGTCCTGTTAGACAGTGCTGTTCATGAGAGTAGTCAGTGTCTTCGTGAAAACTGTCGTAAAGAAGCCTCAGGGGCAGTTCACGATGTGCTCTGTGGTCAGAACAGCCATTCTAGGGAGCATGTGTGGAACAGTCGCTGTGTTTCCACTCCAGTATTGTTAGACTCCAAGGAATCCTCGTGTGCAGGGTTAAATGAATTGGGCTTCAGAGAAACCCACTGTGGACTTTTGTCACTACAGAAAGACTTCTTCCTGTTTAAGATACCTCTAACTTGCACGAATTCCGGAGGGTGGGCAACCCTTATAAATTATTCTGGAGAACAGATGCTAGGAAGTCTCTTTTGAGATTTATCATCCTGTTGTATTCTAGAAGCAATTAGAGCTTATTGATCCTTTTTACTCTTTCTTTAGTTTCCAGCTGTTCCTTCTGATTTTTCTCGTGGCCCTGGATGATCCTTTTACTTTTTGGACTAGCCTTGGGGTATGGAATTAAGGGATGGAGGATGGGGCTGCCCACCTGTGCTTTGTTACATTGGCATAAGTGCCCTGTTTGGGACAGAGCACTTGAAGCCAGTGGTACCTGGTTCCTGTTTATAATCAAATAACATGATTTTTCCTATATGTGAAAATGTTTGTTTCATACATTATCACAACAGTGATTCTTAGCTTTAGTTTGCAACACCTAGGATGTCTCTAATCTCAAGTTACAATCTTCAAAGTTTCCTTGTTAAAAAGAGAGAGTAAAGGATATAAATGTAACAAAGTTGGCCATACATTAATAATTACTGAAATTGGGTGATGGGTACATGGAAATTCAGTATATAATTTTCTCATATAAATGATTGAAATTTTCCTTAATAAAAAGTGAATAAATAAAAAAGTCATACTTTAATACAATACTAATCAATAACTAAAATTTACAGGACAGTAAACCATGTATCAGGCACTTTTGAACAGATCGATATGAATTAATTCACTTAATTCTCCCAGTAACCCTATAAATTAAGTACCATTCTTAGCTCCATGTTAAAGGTAGCAAAACTGAGGCATAGAATGGTAACTTGCCAAAGTCACGTCGCTTGTAAAACTTTAAGTATGAGTAATTAGATGTAAATATGTCAGTAATTACAGATGAATAGCTAAGATGTAGATTATCCACATGACCGTAACTGTGTATTTATTCAACGGAAGAATGTGTGCCATACGCCAGCTGCTGCAGAGGCTTTGAACAGATGCACAAAGTTCCCATCTCCTGGCGCTTCCACCCCAATGGGGAGGAGTTAATGAACATGTGAACAAGTAAGATGTTGGCAGATAATGATGAGTCCTGTGGAGAAAGTAAGGCAGGTACAAGCAGAAAGTGAAAGAATGGGAGGCTGCTTTAGTGAGAATGGCTAGGAAATAGCTCACCTATCAGAATGAGCAAAAATACGTGATTAATAATAATTGTTGTACTCTAGAAGGTAGCTCTTTGAAACATGTCATTGTTTTCTGCCTTAATTGTAACAAAAGAAGAAATTTAATTGGTCTCTTCTGATGTGTGCTAGCGCATGAAGATTGCTCAGAAATAAGTATACCGTGACAGCTGGTAAATGAAGCCGCAGAGCTGAGGACACCTTCCTAAAAAGCTGCGGCTCGTTTGATTTATCAAAATTGAAGACCCAGTTTTAGTTTCAAAAATTGTTTTTGAGGAACAATGGGAAAATTTCCCCACCTACAACCACCCCCTATTTCACTTCTCCAAAAAAGTGTGTAACAATCTTTTCATCTCACTATTGTAAAGAAGGGTTTGAGAATGGAAATGGTAAGTGTATCCCTATTCAATTTTCCTTTCTCATTTTCATAATAGTAAAAATGTAGAGAAAGAGACACATTTACAGTTTTCTCCATTGGCTCGTAAGATTTTTCCAGAGAAAAGAAATATAATTATTACTAAATTTACAAGTGAACGTGCATGAAAGAATGTTTTCAAAATTGTGCGCACTGATATGATAACAGCACTGGTAGCCATATGCTTGTGGGCTGTGTTGTTTTTCTGATGCATGTTTGGCATTCAAGTGATTCTTCTGTATGTTGGGTAGATACCTGTTGACTGATCAAAACAGGATGCGAAGTGTCAATGACATCATGCCCATGATTGGTGCTCGATTTTATACTCAATTGGATGCAGCTCAAATGAGAAATGATGTCATAGAGGAGGACCTTGCAAAGGTAAAGAGCGCATTTAAGAGCCTGTATACAGGCTTGCATCTGTGTGTACAAATAAATATAGAGCATCGTAATCATTACACAGAATATAGTGCATAGTTGGCTCAGATGGTTTGCAGGTATTTTTGCCCTAACTTAATGCTTAATATTTTAATTTTTTATGTGGCATTTGTTCTTTTTTGTTCATGGCCTTGCTACAGTGATGTGATAAAATCTTGATTTTTAATTTAATGTAAATTATGTTAACAATTCTTAAAAATGGCCAGCTGCATAATCTTGAGTATTACTGCTGAGTGATGTGGACACATTGTGTTTAGAAGTATAACCAAAGGTTGGAATATTAGGATCTGCTGCTTAAAGGTTATGTTGGTGCAGGATACCAGTTTTTGTGAACTTTTGCTTTTATATTCAGTTAGTTGGAACATTAATATTCTGTCTCTTTTTAAAATGTTTTATAGGAAGTTCAAAATGGAAGACTGTTTAGGCTTCTAGCAAAATTGGGAACAATCAATGAGAGGCCGGAGTAAGGATTTACAGTATTTTACAACACTTTTTCAATCAAGGGCATGATTTTGCATAATAAAAATGAGTATACCTTATCCTTACTGGTTTTATTTGGAAAAAGAGAAAACTGCTCATGTGAAGTGACCTTAACCCTATTGTTAGTCATTGGGGTACTGTCTTTTAAGTACAGTCTAGGCATAGTTGTCCTTAAGGATTTCCCACACAAATGTACATAAAAAATACACTGTGTTAGATATCCAGTGTGGTTTGCATGTGAGTGAACATTTTACGATGATCGGTACTACCTTTACTCTGACTCCTTTTTGAACCCTGGTCAATTCAGTTTACCTGTTCAGACTGGAGATTTCAAAAATCTCTCGTTGTGTGTCTCTTATCCATCTTCTATTAAAGCACATTATTTATTGCTGTCATATCAGTGACAGTGGAAAGGCATCACCATCTCACATTATTTGTCATGTAGTTCTGCCTCATTTGTAAGTTAAGTTAATCATTTGTTCAAGAAAGAAGCAGAACTAATGTTTGAACTGCATAACTGTCAAAGACAGAGCAGTGTCGGAGCTGTTGTGGCTATAGTGTCAGCTACAGTTCAGGAGTGTCACCTCTGTCATAGAGATAGATAAATGTCATTGCTTGAGGGATTTTTTGACCACAGAATTCAAGTCCACTTATCTTTCTTCAAAACTAAATGACTCAATTAGTATTTTCCCCAATAATTTTTCTAAATGAAGAGACCATGACTATATACTGAAGTATTTTTTAGATACTTTTATGTTTCTCTAGGCATTTATCTCTTTATTTTTAAATGCGTTCTCATAGTACTTTTCTTGCTTTTGTTCACTATTTAACTCAGCTAATGATTTTGTCCTGTGAAAGATCTTTCATACTCCTTCCCATAACTGAGAACACACACTCCCATAAATGTTAAGTCTCTATTCAGTGTTAATGCTATTATAAGATAAATCAAAATAGCTGCACCACATGGTAAATCATAACTATTTTTCTTTTGAGTTTTGTTTCTCAGTTTTTGTTTTCATGACATTAATGAGTATCTCACATAGAAAACTACTAAGCAAATGAAAAACTGTTTACTGCCAGTCCATTCCAAACTCCCTGCCAGAGTTATAAAACACCTTTCCATATGGTCAGAATTAGGTAACTCCTTTGTTTTCTCCCCCTTAGAGAAATTGCCCTTGGAGCCTCTGTCCAGGTCCTGTCTGGGCTGGTTGTGCTTTAAGCCTGCTCACATTCACACTTTAGAAACTGGAGCTTCCCTTCACTTTTATCCTGGGAGTTTTCATTGTCTCTCCCTTTATGTTGGATAGCCTGCTTCTTGCTTTTATCCTCGGTTTATTCTCTTTTGATTTAATGTAGCACATCCTCCTATAGCTTCCTGAGAAAGGTGAGTTTTTTGAGTTTTTGCGAGTTTGAAAATATCTTTATTCTACTTTCATACTTTATTGGGTATAAAATTCTAGATTGTCCTCAGAAAATTCTTTTTTGTTAATGAAGTCTTTTGAATAGGTTATATATGGACACATTTTTTTAAAAAGTAGAAAAGGGTTTACAGTAAAAATAATAAAATCTCTCCTTTTATAACTGATATGCCCAATCTCCCCAGTTTCTCCCACCAACCTCTATCAGTTTCTTATGCATACTTCCTAGGGTTTTTACTGTGTCTTCTCACTCCCCTCACTCCCCCCACCCAGACTCCCACCTGTACCTGTTGATTATCAATATATATAGATTGTAAACCAAACAATTGCTCTTTTGTATATTGCTTCTTTTCTCATAATAATACATTTTAGAAATCATTTTGTTCAGATATGTTTAGTGTACCACAAACACTGTTGTTAGTGGTTTACAAAAATGACCTCACATAGTCCTCTTAACGACCCTGTGACGCAAGTACTGTTAGTGTTCCCATTTGGCAGAGAATTGAGGCACAGAAAGGGGGATGCCTTGTCCAGGCTCATGTAATTAGTAAGTATATGAGCCAGGTTTGAACCCAGGCCTTATGGTTCCCGAGTCTGTGCTCTTAACCAAGTGTACTGTCTTCATCATAACTCATGGCCATTTAATAGTCCATCCTGTGGATGCGACATTTCTCCAGTTCCTTATTGACGGGTGGTTTTGCGTCTTTGCTAGTGTAAACAGTGCTGCAGGGACTGGCTCTACTTCATGTTGTGTGCATGAAGACAGGCCCAGTGGTGATCGTTAGGTTAGTGGGATGTCACTGTAATTCGTTATCACAAAGGGGTTTATAATGTAATGCATGAGGGTCTTTCACCAACAATCCTTTTTTTAAACTTGTAGATTTTTACCAACCTGATGGGCGCAGTTTTATTTTGTTTTTATTCTTAATGAGCATGTTGCCTGTCTTTTATGTTTTTGATTCATTTGTGTCCTTCTGTGTCAGTTCAATTCCTTTGCTCATTTTTATTTTCAGTTGGATTGCCATTTTTTTTGAGTATAGGAGCTAGAGAGACCCTTTGCGATTTTTTTCTTTTAGGTGTTTCATTTTTCTCTTGACTCTGCTTATTTTTTATATTAAAATTTTTATATATATTTGGGATGTAGGATGTAAGGTGTGAGTCCCAGAAGACTACCCAGTGATCCAAAAGCTATCTTATTAAATAGCCTAGCTTTCCTTCAGTGGTTTAACACAGTATCTTTCACACTGTTTTAATTTTTGACATTTTAAAAAGTAGTAGTATTCTTTCTTATGTCCATTTTATTTTGTGTTCTTTTTGCTGTTTTCCTAAAACTGCTTAATGTTCTGTATAAATTGTATAGTCATCTTGTAATCATCTTTGTTTATAAAAAAATAGGTAAACCTGATGGTGTTTTTATTGAGAGGATAACGTGTCAGGTTTATTAATAAGTTTAAGGAGTATCTGTGTTTTTATATGTCCACTTCTCTTAACAAAGGTACTGTCATGTCACTGTAGTGACTGACTTCTGCTTTCTTCAGTGTTTAAGTTATTCTTTATATAGTTATAGCACACCAAGCTTATTCTTAGGTATTTTTTCTTGTAGCTATTATAAATGACAGTTTTTCCTTCATTCTGTCTTCTAAACTGTTTATCAGTGTACATGAAAATTACAGATTTCTATAAATTTTGTACCCTGTTACCTTACAGATTCTCTTGGGTTTCCTAGTATATAGTCATATATTCAAATATTCTTAGTTATATTTCCTTCTTTTTAAATTCTATAATTTTAATTCCTCTTGAGTGATTGTGTTACCTACTAATTCTAGTAGTACATAGCTAAGTAATAATCGTTTTATTCAGAATTTGAGGTATTAATCCATTGTCTTTTAACTTCTGGAATGATTTAAAGCCATTTTCTTTCCACATCCTTCCCCTGCCCCTATGCTTTTAGGGTCTTTATCACTAATGTTCATGAATTCATATAGACGTGCCTTGGTGTGTATACCTTCTTCTCTTTCTGGAATTCCTATTGTTCAGATGTTAGACTTTGTAGCTGATTTTCTAATAATCTCTTCTATTTTTTGTGTCATATCTTTTTGTTCTGCTTGCTAGGCAGTTATCTCCACTTTGTCTAAAATTAAAGGTTTTTCTAATCCTTGAATTTTTAAATTTCTGCTATCATATTCTAATTTTCAAGAACTTTCTGCTCTCTCAAAGGCTTGTCAGAGAGTTTTGGTTTTAAGTTTTGTTCTGTTCCCTTCACTATTTCATACAAAACAAGAATTTGCTTTGTTTTGTTTTGTTTTGTTTTTTTCCCCCAAAGCATTTCTGATGCTTGACTGTCCATTTGTATTAAAAATGAGATCCTAGAAAGCTAATGGGAAGCTCCTTGTGCAGGCAGAAATTGTGACACAAGCAGAGTGTATGATAAAAAGTGTGATGCTGTTAGGTATGATTTTTATTTGTTTTTGGTAGATTCCTAAATGTCAGTATTTTTGTTGGGCAGGTCAGCAGCTCCAGAAAAGAAGCTTCCAACCTTCTGTCTGTAGTATAGACCCCATAAGCTGAGCTTTGGGAAGCTAGGGAGGGGAGAAGTGTAGGTCGAATGGTCTCATCCACTGCGTCTCAGCTCCTGCGTTGCCTGGCATGCCGGAGGCTGGAGGTTCTTCTGTTTGCCCCGTTCAGAAAGATTTCTGGTGAGGGTAGGGATGAAAAATGAGTTATCAGTTTGCTGTGTATGGGACTTTTTATCACTCTGCTGTTTGCAGCCTCAATTCACGCTGACACTTCTAGTGGTTCCTAATGACGTCAGTCCCTGAGCCTCACTGTCTGGCTGGCTTCTTATGATATCTCCTCTTTGTGCCCCTCTTGAGCACTCGAGTTCAGTTTTGTTCAATTCTGCTAAGTCATACCCGTCTGCTTTATACGTTCCAAATTTCTGTGCCAGTTTTTTTGGCTGCTATTGTTGCTTATGATCCCTTTGTCCTTATGTGTTTATACCCTTTTAAAGGTATTTATTGTTGATTTGGTGAGGGTTTAAAAGGGAACGGAGGTAAATGGGTGTGTTGAATCAATTTCAGTTGGAAGTCCCTGGAAAGATGTTTGCAAAGCACGCGTGTAAGTGTGTTTGTCCATGTGTTGGGCTGCCCCCTTGTTCTTAGAATGCAGACTAATGTTTTAACATCACCAAGGCTGCATAATCTGACCTCTTTCTTATTCTTGCTTCAGACCTGCCTTTTTTCCCTTTTAATTTTCTCCTCCTTGCCCTTACTCTCGAACACTCTCTTTGTACTCCTTTTTTCTCTCTTTTCTCACCTATGCCCATTCAACCACATTGACCTTTCTTTATATTTCTTAAGTGTTCCATGCTGTGTCCTTTGCAATATTAATCATTCCTGTCTGTACTGTATCTCTTTTTCTTAATCAAATTATTTAGATGCAGTTACAACTTTCTTTGGTTATTTGAATGTCTGTTTTCCCCACTAGACCATAAGTTTCAAAGGTCGCTGAAGTCAAGCCTGGCGATCTGGTCAGTTCTCAGTTTTTTGCAGCATACTTTCACCTCATCACACGAGACTAGGAAACCCGTGAGCACATGCCTCGCTGTCTCTGCTCTGTAACCTGAGGGCAGGAAGGGAAAAAGATAACCTCTGCAGTCAAATTCTTACCTAACGTATCTTTTATAACCTAAGGATATCTAAACCCATTTCTTCTTCCCCATTTTATCTAACGGTAGGAGCTTAAATAAGGAAGGGACTCTAACATAGGGGTGTGTAAGGGGTGATGACCCTTGAGAACTGGGAGCTGGTATTCATATACTTGCATGTTAAATTAGATTATTTTTAAAATATAAGTCTGGGCAATATGAGCATAAAATATGAAAAATATTTTAGACTTTCTATAACTTTTGGAGGATTAAAAAGAACTACACCGAACCCCTTTACATATTGGAGAAAATAAAATAAAGCTAGTTTTGAGTCTGAAGAATAAACATACAGCCATGTGGCATGTAGCATGAGTTACTGAGGTAAAGTATTACCTTCTCCAGGTTTCAGAAGGATCCTACCTGGTCAGAGACTGGAGACCGTTATCTGTTGAAACTCTTTAGGGATCATCTTTTTCATCAAGTGACAGAAGCAGGTGCTCCTTGGATTGACCTCAGTCATATCATTTCTTGTCTTAACAAGGTAATTTGTATCTGGATTTTTAAGACATAATGCTGCCTGTAGTTTGTACAGTTGCATTTCCTGCTAATACTGAGAGACTTAAGAAATTAAATGTACTCTACTATAGTCTACAAGACATTTTATTAAGTTTTAGATGTCTCTAGTTAATTTTTAGAACAGGATTTTTTAAACACCTAAATGTATAACATTTTTCATTGTGGATCTCTTTATTGTGGTAATGTCACAAGATGACTGCCTCTCCAACCCCATTATACTGTATTTTATTTACATTTTATTTTGTTATACCAAATAAAACAATGAGTGGGAAAACAGCAAAATAATTCTTTCTGTGTTTAAGTATTTTTAAAATGTTGAATTCCTTTCTTCTAAGTCATTCTGAGTCATGTTGACTGTCCTGCATGTTAAAAGTCCATCTACTGTTGACTGTGGGTATACTAATCAAGTATTACAATCGTAAAAGCACAGTACTGGGAAAGTCAGCAGACCCAGCTGTTATAAGTGGGGAATTAGGTGAAAGATCTATAATGTACTTGAGAGGCAAACTTTGTGTTTCTGAAAGGGCTGAAAGTGATATAATTTACAGAGGAAAGAAGAAATCCATTTTCCTTCTGGATTACTTAGAATTACAGAGCTTAGAATGGGTCTCCAGGAGTAAATCCCAGCCTTTGTATATAGGTTTATATCTAAATCAGGGGTTGACAAGCTGTGGCCCATGAACCAGATCCATTCGATGGCCTGTTTTTGCACAATCTGGACACTAAAATAGTGTTTACATTTATAAAAGATTGTTAAAACAAAACAACTAAGAAGGGATATGTGACAGAGACTGTGTGCAGCCCTGAAATTTAAAGCATTTACTAATGGACCTTTACAGAAAACACTTGCTGTCTCCTGGTCTCAACTGTCTGTAAATGACAAGCACTAGGAGAGAAAAATACCTGCTATCACATGAGTTAGAATTGTTAACATATGAGAGGGCCCCCCCCCCGATGGAATTTATTTGTAAAAGCATGTGTGTTTATTCTTACATGTTTAAACCTTAGTCACCTTCAAAGTACTTGCCATTTGATGGAATACACCTATTCAGACGTTTTCTCCACTGCTCAAAACAGTTTTTGAACTCATCAATTTTGATACCTTTTTAGTGCTTCGGCCATTTTTTCTTTCACCTCTTTCACACTGGCAAAACGTTTCCCTTGGAGGACTTTTTCTCATCCCGGGCAACAAAAAAAAAGTCTCTGGCAGAGAGATCAGGGGAAGGTGGGAGTGACGGGTCATGCCGTGTTTGTTTAAAAACCATTGCACACCTCAGTGAGGTGTGGGCAAGTGCGCTCATAAATCACCCATCATGATATGGACAAAGAGGTTGAAAGAGTCTTAAAAAGAAATTCACTGAAGCTGAACGCAGCCTCTCACAACAATGCCAGCTGCTACACTGATACAGATGGGTTCCTAGAACACTCCCCTAATGGGGGAAGCCTGTACTACAAGGGGCCCGCCCTCCAGTAGATAATCCAGGTTTTGTGGGGTACCCCCCTCATACAGTGTGTTAATCCTCCAAAGAAACTACCATGGTGTTTCATTTTTAAGCACTGCTTTGTCTTGTTTAAACCTTAAAACTCTTCAGAGAGTATTGTCAATTACCTACAATAAGACAAAATAAAACCGTATGTATGATACCATTGAACTAATCCAGTATGATTTATATATTCATTTGCCCTTTTCCCTTAGTGGGGAAACAATTTTTCTTCAGCAGTGAGTGGAGAAGAATTCTACCAGATTTTTAAAAAAGTTATCCATAATATCAAAGCACCAGTAACTAAAACCGTGTAAAAATTAAATAAACAAACAAACAAAGCAAGCAAGCGAGCAAGCAAAGCTGTAACTACTATAAACACTGACACATAGATCTGATGGAATAAGGTTGGGCCAGATATCATAAGAGAATAGTTTTTTATAATTATTGATTGGTTGATTTTAGAGAGAGAGGGAGAGAAACATTGATATGTTATTCCACTTATTTATGCATTCATTGGTTAATGCTTGTACGTGCCCTGACTGGGCATTGAATCTGCAACCTTACCCTATCTAGACAACACTCTGTAACCAATTGAGCTACTGAGCCAGGGCAAGAGAACATTTTTTAATGAATATTAGGATAATTGAAAATTTGAAGAGTCCTGGCTGGTGTGGCACAGTGGAATGAGTGCCAGATTGCGAATAGGGGGTCAGGGGTTCGATTCCCAGTCAGGGCACATGCCTGGGTTGCAGGCCCAGTCCCCAGTGATGGGTGTACGAGAGGCAGCCACACGTTGATGTTTCTCTCTCTCTCTCTCTTTTCTCCCTCCCTTCCCTTCTCTCTAAAAAATAAACAAAGTCTTTTTAAAAAGAAAAGATAATTAATTCTATTTCATTTTATAAAATTAACTATAGTAAATAAGATCTACCCCAAATCTGAAAGTGTAACAATTTTTAAAATTTGGAAAAGAGACTAATAAATTGAAAAGAAGTAATTGCCATATTGGTGATATAAAAGTAAAAATTTAACATAGCTTATTTTGGTGAAAATAATGAGTGAAATTAACTGGAAAATGATTTGAGAGTTTGAGTCTTCAGATTATTTTTAAATATATTTTAATGAATTAATTTATGAAAAGGAAAAATGAACACTGAAAACTGAGAAAAATAAAATTAAGACCATAATAACAAGGTAAGTTAATTGATGATCTAAAGATTAGTATTTACACTGTAGGGACTTTATTAAAATGCTACTGCAGACTCCTTACAGATCAGTGTGTAAAGACCGTAAACTGGCACCCGAGTGGAGATAACAGCAGTGAGTGTGTGAAAGCATTTGGTAATGTAATAACATTGTAAATTAAAACAGCAAGGCACTTATTTGATGTGGAGTTCCTGCTAAATTGATACAACTTACAAATCAGTGGTGTCTGATATCTTTTGGAAAGCAGTTTGTATGTATAAGCTATAAAATTACTCATTTTCTGATTCATTGTACTTTTAAGTCTCCTAAGGAAGTAATTTGATAGAAAAAATTAAATAGATGAATATGTTCATTGCACTGTAATTCATGAAACAAAAAATGGGAGATGTTGGGAGAATAATTAAATTATGGAATATAATGCAGTCATCAAATAGAAAAAGCTTGAAAGATAGGGAGAAACATAGGGCTGCATTTGTGTGCAAGCGTGTGAGCTGAAGTGTGTGCCTGCTGATTATCTCTAGAAGTGCATCTGACAGTAATTTTAAATCGTTTATATCATCATCGCAAGTGTCCTAAAACAGATAAAGTAGATAATCTTCTATATGCTGTCAACTCCATATTTTGTGTATCTGTTTCAGCTAGATGCTGGTGTGCCAGAAAAAATAAGCCTCATTTCCAGAGATGAGAAGAGTGTACTTGTGGTGACTTACAGTGATTTAAAGCGCTGCTTTGAAAATACTTTTCAAGAACTGATTGCAGCTGCCAACGGTCAGTTGTAGTATTTGCTAACAGCACGCAGGACATGGCTGAGGAACTTAACCAATAGTGAATTGCACTACAGCTGAACTGTCTTCATCATCTCATTTCGTATCTGGGAAACAAACAGAAGATGAACAAAGCTGCTTGCATTTCAGTCAGGTACACTGTTGGCTTGAAAGGAAGAATGTTTCAATCATCCTAGAGCTGTGGCTGCCATTGGGGCCATATCTGTGAAGAATTTATTCTAGATTAAGGAGCACCGGTAGGCAAATGATATTCCCGCTTTGGTTTTTTCCATTTGTATCTGCACTAATTTTAATTTTTTTAAAGACTTTTTTCTGATCTTTGAACTTTTGCCACATTGTATACTTATGTAGGGAATCTATTTGCAAGGACATTTTTGGGAAATGATGTTGAGCAGCAATTTTGTCACTGAGGGCTGCAGACTTTGCTCTTTCAGGGATGGGTTGCCCTTTATAATGGAATGGACCAGGTAAATAATTTCATAGCAGTTCAGTCTAGTGCATAATTCTTGTTAAGGGTATTGTATGCAAGCTCTCTATGCCAACCACTGTTAGTTCAGATTGAGATTCGGGGGGGATTGTTTTGTTTTTAAAAACATTCGAGAAATACCAGTGAATTGTTAGATATGAATTTCCCTATTATTTGATTTAAGTCCTTTCTGTAAGGATTGGATAAAACAGTAGCGGAAGGAGCACACAGAGCTCTGCTCCAAATTCAACCAGAGCCTTATGTGAAAAAGGTGTTTCCCTGCTAGTCAGATACATTTACATTTATGCAGTCTTTTTTAAATAGAAAAACATTATATTGTGTTAAAGGCCTGAAGTTCAGGAGTATATTGCTTTAGCTTCTTTCCAGTTTGCTTTTTTTTGTATAAAGTTCTGTTCTTTGAACTACAGCTTTATTATGGTACTTTACACTGGATACAGACACAGAGACACTGTTCAGAAGATGAACTAAACACAGCAGTGGTCTGGCATCAAGAGCTTTCTGAGTTACAGCCTGAATCTGGAGGGATAACAATCTGCTGTGCCTTTGCAGTCACTGCTTAGCCCAAAGTAATAGTACTTTTGATAATAACTATGTGGGATATTCCTGAATAAGTCAATCTCAAACATTTGGAATTTTCCTCCTCTTACCTTTCTTAATATTTAGACGTGCAGTTGTCGCCAAACTTGGGTATTCATGGAATTTCTAGTTAATGAAATACTTATACTTTGATACCGAAGACTGCCAAATACATAGAATTTTCTTAAAAACCAGTAATGAAGACTATGTCCTTTCCCAGCACTGAATGTTTTACTAGCACTGGGTGCTCACCATGCAACTATGAAGAAAATGTGGAAACACAAGAGATCAGGAAAGACTTCCAAGCACTTGCAACTGATGTTATGGTCTTCAATTTTAATAATTATACATATTTGTAGTTTTCAGAGAAGTTTTTAATATTTCTCTGTCCACTTTTTATAAGCTTTAAAATGATTTTCTCTGCCTTGAGATTTGGATCAAGAAAAAGCACCTTTCTTCACCTAAAAGCTTTGAAGACTAGAGACACGCTTCTCATCTTGTAACGAGTGTGTTTGCGTCCACATGTGGTAGCATCAGTTGTGAAAAAGAAAATCAGTGATTGCATTTGATCTGGACGGATTTTAAAAGAACATAATGTTCACTACTCAAAGGATAATTAACATTTGCCACCATGACGTTCTTTTATGTAAAAGGAACAGGAACTCGGAGACATTAACATGCAAAAGTCTTTTATCATTAGCTCATGTATTTGAGGAAGAGCAGCTGTCTTTTTATATGTTTTTTGACAAATCATATTGTAATTCTTTTGTACAAAAAAGAACTACTTGTATTCTAGAAGAAATATGAAATGCTTAATTTATAAGCGGGCTGGAGATTTTTTCCAATATTGTTTTCTTTGAAAATGAAAGGGGATCATCTATTTTAGTTTTGGGGTCTGAGAACTTTTTGGAAATTTAATTTGTGGACCAATGTTTTACAAAAGCTAAGGAAGGGCAGGGGTCAAATAGGGCTTGAACTTCTCACTCTGTGTAGACCAGCAAACTTCCCTCTGCAAGGCAGGTTCAGGTCACAAACCCAAGAATGTTTGTGTCGTAAATGCCAGTTTGCTTCAGCCCCTAGTAACCTCAGGACTTGGTTTGAATATAAAAGGTAGACAGCTGATATGTTTTCATGAGTAAATGTCATCAGCCTGAAAACAGTTGGTGTCAGGTAATAACATATTTTTTTAAGCCTTGTTTTATATTTATTTTTCATTCAGTTTTTACTGGGAATGGTTTTCAATGGAACTCTTACTTCTGCTTAGGTGTTTTTTGGGGGAGCCCTCTTTTCCACAGTGTAATTCCATTTAAGAGGTTGTCTAAAAGTTAAGTCTTTTCGATTGATAAGAAGATTTTAATATCTGAAAAAAGTCAAATAAAGGGTATAAAGTTTCCATACCTTCCTGTTACAATAGATAAAAGCACAGAAAGGACAACCCTTGAAATCATGTAGCATCGGGCCATTTCAATTTTTTGTACCTATTTTAAGTTCTGTTAGCGTATTTACTTTATTGTAAATATTTTTGAGGGTACCTTTGTGTTTTGCTTTTGACCTTGGTTCTGTGATTTGGATGTCAACAACTTCCCTGAAAAGCACCAGTATGTTAAGTTCTAATGTCGTGATCCCAATATGAGTTATTCATCCTTAGTCCTGTTTTCAGTCTCTATGTGTACAGCAGTATTTTTAATAAAGAGTTACAGAGAGAAACTTGTATTTTGTTGTTGTTGTTATCATTTTATTTAAAAAGATGATTTGTTGAATGATAGGAATTTAAAAGGGTATTTACTTCCTGTATGTCTTGAAGGAATTTTTGGTCTCTGGATGGAATGGTGGCAGATTTATTGATTTATCAAATATTTATTAAATGCCTTCTGGGATGTGTTCTAGGCACTAAAATTGCAAATATGAATACTCACTATTCACAAAATGTATCGTTGTGCCCAAACATGTCTATATACTACATGGCTTAGAGTGAAGTTTAGGAGAGAAGACCTACTGTGTGAACAGATGGGAACAGTACATAACTAGTCTTTTCAGTGCTTAATTTACTATATAGGTCAAGGGTGTCTCTTCTCCCCAAGTCTTTCAGCAGATAAGGATAGATAAAGAAAATATGGCAAAATATAACATCTGTATGATCTGGGTGCTCAGTGTTTATTGTGGGTTTTCTTTTTTTCTGTCTGTTTGAAATGAAAAGTTGAAAAAATACAGAATGCAAAGTGATAAGAGACTTTAGGCATTGGTGCAGAGTAACTAGAATAATGAAGGAGGGGTTATTTTCAGCCGAAGGAACTGGTGAGGTTTTTTTAGGAATTCAAAGAAGGAAGAAAATAAGCGTAGGTGTTTTATGTAGAAGGATCTTGAAAAAAATCCATGGAATCAGATAGAAATTAAAATCGACCATTGTAGGTTCATGGAGAAGAAGGGAAACTAGTCTGCCTAGAATTGAGGAGTTAAGGATCTTTAAGGTTTATATTTCTTAGGAGAAAACATTAAAAATACTGTTAATGTGAGGTCAGTGTTACATCTGGTACACTCTGGCAAGTGGAGATACAAATACTTCATTGTTTTCATCTTCTGTGAAACCAGTGGTTTTTTTCCTTCCACCTTTAGCAAGTAGACGGTTAGGGACACATCCATAAAATATCCTTCTACGTAAATGCGGTGGGAGGAGAGGTGAGGAAAGAGAATCTAAAATTGCATGTCCTTAATTATTTCAAACAGTATGCATAGTGGTTAAGAAACAAGCTTGCGGGAACAAGATACCTGAGTTCAGCTGTTGGCTCTGTCACCCAGAGCTGTGTGCTTTGGGGTAAGCCACTTGCCCACTCAGTGCCACAGTTGGATGAGTTGAGATTCACTCATTCATTAAATATCTGCTGAGTGCTTATTATGTGTCAGGCATTGTTCTAGGAACCCACCAAACAGCTACTGCACACAAAAATTGCTACTCTTACAGAACTTTTATTCTAGCAGGAAGAAGACAAAGTATATATAGTGCGTTAAGAGGAACTAATGGTTACAGAAAGAAAACAGAGTAAAGGGTGTGGACAGGGGTGCCTGATTTAGCAAATATAAATACAGAAACCAAAGTTGAGTTTGAGTTTTAGATAAACAATTTTTTTAGCGTAAGTATGTCTCATATATTGCATGGGACATAGTTATGTTAAAAACTGGCCCTCCTGTGTTTAATCTTGCAACTCTAGATGGGAGGAATGTGGCAGTGGTGATAGAGTTTCAAGTGGGAGGGCTTATGTGGTAGGCTTACTGAGAAGGACTTGAAGCAAATGAGCCGGCAGTCATGCAGGTATCGGAGAGAAGAGTTCCAGGTCCAGAAGTGTGCCAGGAGTATTTGAAGGGTGGTGGGAAGTCCATGTGGCTAGAGTCCAGTGAGTCAGAAATGAAGACAGAGGTAATGCGGGTAGTGTCTTGTAGATGATTTTAGGACCATTTTGTCTTTTACTCCCAGGGAAAGAGGAGGCTGCAGGAGGATTTGGAGCAGAGCGGTGTGATAGGACTTTGGCTTCTGCTTATGAAGTGCTTGCATTATTTCAAGTGAAAGGTGGTGGGAATTTGGGTAGGGCAGCGGCAGTAGAGGCGGTGTGAAGTGAGTGGATTCTGGTTGTATGTAGAGCCCACGGGATATCCTGATTTATTGGATGTGGAGGAAGAAAGGAAGAAGAAAGTCAAGATGACAAGATTCTGGCTCACAACCGACAGGATGGAGGATCGTGCTGAATTGATAGAGACTGCGGCAGAAACAAAGGGTTTGTGGGGGTGGGCGGCAGGGAGGATGGGGAAGTGAAGACAGACGATCAGCCGTTTGCTCTGGGGCCTGTTAAGTTCGAGATGTTGAGATGTTTTAGTACACATTTGTTCTGGTTTGGTAATAAGCAACTCCAAATTTAATGGCAAACAACAACCATTTTATTAGCCGCAGGGATTCTGTGGGTCAGCAATTTGGGCAGGGCACAGCTGGATGGCTTCTCTGTTTTATTATGTTTGGGAGCTCAGCTGGGAAATCATCTGTGATCTAGCACCTAAACTGAATTCCTTGAAGGCTGGCCCAGCTGGGGGCTGTCAGTGGGAGCATCTACTATGGCCTCTCCATGTGGCTTAGGCTCATCCACACATGGGCGGGCACTGGGTCTCGAGTGGGAGCTCTCAGAGAATGAGTATACCAAAAGACTGTGGAAAATACATGATTTTTTTTTTTATCCTCACCCGAGGACATCCTTACTGATTTTAGAGAGAGAAGGGAGGGAGAGAAACATCAATTGGTTGCCTATTGTATGTGACCCAATCAGGACCAAACCTGCAACCTACATATATTCCTTGAGCAGGAATTGAAACCACAAGCTTTTGGTTTATGGGATGACACTCCAACCAACTGAGCCATACGTTCCAGGGCACATTTTTTTTTTTTTGGACTAGGCTTCTGAGTCATTTGGCGTCCCTTCTGCCACATTCTGTTGATTACAAGTGAGTCATAAAGCCAGGTCTGATTCTGGGGGAGGAGCTGAACAGGAAAGTGGCGAGCGCACATTGCCGAAGGTCATGTGGGATTCGGGAGCTGCTGTTGCAGATCTTTGGGAAAAAAAAAAAAACACAGCCTGCCACAGCATCCAGAAGAGATGTCAGTTCAGCACTTGCATACACGTGACTGGAGTTCAGAGCTGAGATCTAGCTCATGCATGTAATTTGTAAGTCATGGTCGTGCTGGTGGAGGTGATGACAGGAGTTAGTGTAGACCGAGAAAAGGTCCACGGGCAGAGCTCTGGGGTGACTGGAGCAATGTTCAAAGGTCAGAAGAGAAAACCAGTAAGAGAGACATCAATGACTAGTGACTTAGGGCAAAACCAAAAACAAAAACCAGTGTGATGTCTTGGGAACAAAATCAGAAGGTGTCAGGTTGTTGATGGCCAAGAAGGATGGTGGCTGAAAATGGGCCCTTAGGTTGAACAGTCTGGAGGCCACCGGTACCTGGTGGAGCAGTTTCAGTGAGTGTGACAGCAAACACTGGTCTCAGGGAGGTCTAAAGTGCCCAGAGGCGGGGGATAGGAACAAGGAGTATAACCAATTCTTTCAAGGAGTATTGCTGTGAAGAGGACTAGAGAAATGAGGTGGCTGCTGGAAGGGAAAGCATAGATGGACAGTTTTTGTTCTGAAGATAAGAGATGATTCAGTGGAACATGGGTGGGGTAAGGGAGTGTTGAATTGCTGGAGCGGTGCCCGTGTGTAGGTGGGAGTAAGGGGTCGGGCGTCCCAGTGGGTGTTTGCGTTGGCCGTCCCAGAGGGAAGGCAGAGTAGAGTGTGAGCACGGATACTGTACGAGGGTAGATGTGATGGTGGGATTTTGAAGTTCTCCTTTGATTAGTTCCGTTTTCCCATTGATACGAAGGCTTTGTTAACCCGGGGTGGGGAGCAAAATGGAATCTATTTATAAAAAATTGTGTATTCTTACATGTTCAAACTTCAGTCACCCTCAAAGTACTCTCCATTGGATGCAATTCCTCTATCGACACATTTTTTCCACTGCTCAGAACAGTTTTTGAATGCGTCGATTTTGATGCCTTTCAGTGCTTCTGCTATTTTTTGTTTCACCTCTTCCACATCAGCAAAACATTTCCTTTTGA